>JAAXNX010002510.1:0-13258 GCA_036491905.1 Folsomia manolachei
CTTCTGGTGGCATCTTTCCTCGTCTTCTTCAGTGGAATCCTGTGTTGCAACTCCATCCAGACGATCCAAGACACCTCGCCTGACTACCTTGTCCCAATTTGGAAGGAATTGATTTTATGTGTCAAATAAATCTGTCTCATAATCCTGTCATGTCTCACTTCAAAGTGATTCCCACTCCAGCCTTACCAATACCAATGCCTACCTGTCCCAATGGGAGAGAGTGAGACGTGTCAACTAAATTACTTCCAATCAGCATTCATGCTTCATCAAAGTTCTCGCAGTATCCTTATCTCGGAATCCGAATTATATTAACTCGACTTTAGAGACAGTTGTCCTACTCACGTGTCAATTTGATCCGTCATTACTTCATGTTTCCAAATTAATCGCATGATGTTCACTATCTGAAAGGCTAGACAAGGAAAATGTGCAACTGACCTGAAGGATGTATGTGATGTCCTTCTTGTGAGTGGTGGTGGAGTCTCTCCTTCCCCCTTTCCAGGAGCCCCACCCCCAACACCAGCCCCAACAGGAGGATGCACAACGGAAACAGGGGTCACAACATTTCCTCCATAGTGGCCACACCCGACCTCCATCCTCACCTCCGTCGTCCAAATCCTCATCATCCTCTTCATCATCGTATTCCTCATCCTCATCCTCTGCCATCTGCAAATAAAACAAGACATTTTTAATCAAGGGCCACATCAAAAGAGCATTCATTTTCATTCAAGGAGACATTTTCTCCAGATTCCAGATTAGATGGACTACACTTTCTCCTCGTATCTCATGGAAGATAGATCTGTAGCTAAGTTCTGCTGGTCAAACTACAAATTATGTCATTTTCAGGTTCCAGAGGGAATGCAGAGTCTTCAAATAAGTAGGTCTGCCTTTCCATGTAATGCAATTTGTCTAGCTTTGAGTAGGGAAGTGTCACGAGGTCCAATTAGTTAATTACAAGCGCAACATGCATCCTCAGCGTACAATGTTGGTTGGAATCTGTTAATGTCAAAGAAATGACTTCTGGGAGAAGGAGAGTATCCATGACATAACTGGAGTCTCGGATCAGATCAAAGAGAGGAGGCTACAATATTATTCCTAATTAAATGGTGATGGTTGTGGAAGTAAACAATGATTACATTTGTACAGCCAGCCAGCCAGCAACCAGCCAGCCAATCTCTCCCATCAGGAAAAACATGGAAAAATAAAGCATCATAATGAGCACACTATTCAGGTTAATTTTTGTCCTTTGGGTTGCGAAGGAAACATGCATTATAGCCATTATCCCTGCTATTCGTTACTTGTTCCTGTGATATTTTGGTATAACTGTAGCCTAATCTTATCCAGGGATAGAAGGATAAGTGCTATCTCTGGAAATAATGAGACAATTCCATGTGCAAACAGAGACAAGTTTAGTTACACAAGTTGTTTGTGCAAATACAAATAAATGCTTCCAGAAATATTCATACATAGTTTATTCCAGTACTTTCACTGAGATACGAGTATTATTGCAAAGGCAGATAGTAGAAATATGGAACATCTAACCAGAAAACAACGGAATTTGTGTGAAGTGGTCGCGTTGGGTGGACTGGACTGGAAATGTTTGGAACTAGTTTTGAGTCTTGTTCACCAGTTCTGTAGAACATGAGGATGACCACTTGACACGAAACGGGGAAACTGGAAATAAAACTTTCTTTCCCTCCCATATGCTCATTTACAAAAGAATCCTTCACCTGAGATAATAGACACCACAGCAAGTTCTGTTCTTACTCAATTCTTGCTAGTTGTCCAGTATTTGAACTTCCATTTAAAGAGGAACACGCACAAACTAGATATTGTTCTCCACACCAACTATCGTAGCCCCACATCCTTCCATCGTTGTCATGAATTGGACAGAAAATAAAGGCAATTGATCAATTCCATTCTATTCCTTCCTTTGAGTTTATCGACCATTGTTTAAATTTCCAACAAATTTGAACAATTCCCAATAATCCAATACACAATATCATTACAGAATAATGGCGATAATACTGAAAGAAAGATGAAAACATTCCTATTGAGAAAAACCTTGAAATATGCATTCTTAAGGTCCAATTTTGGTGAATAACCTTAGAAATGGAGAAACCAAGCCTTTTTAGTTTCAAATTTGGAAATGCCACTGACTGATTGATGATATGAAGATAGAAATTCCACATTTTTTCAAGTGTAGTTCTTTATTCCACTCTTCCTTGAAGAGTGGCTCCTTTGTCGTTCACACGAATTTGTTTCCAGTTATTGAATACATAGCTCTTACTTTCTTGTCCAATTCAATTCACTCATTTTTTGTGGGAGTATCGGAATAAGTTTGTTTCCATCAAGAGAAATTCAATGGCTGGCTTTTTCTTTCAAGTTTGGCTCTCATAATCCAACCTCTTTCATAACTTGTCATGATATTTTTGGGATTATGAATTCACATTCTTTATGTAACGCAGTTTCATGAGTATAGACAACCAGTTCTCTACAAATATGTATATGTATTCCTTGAGCACTTTGTAGCTCAAAGGAGAGCAGTTCAAATAAAGTTGGAAACCAAAAAATCCAGTCAACCATCCTGACATTTGTTTTGCATATGGATGGAGATATGGAAAGTACGGTGTGGATATAAGTGGAGGTATTTATAATTCAAAACTGGTGGAGAACGGTGTCATGCAACTCCACTTCTTGTCCATGTCCCACTCACAATCAGTCAGAGGACGTCCCACTTCCACAACTTTGCATTGGGTCGATTCTAATGGAATTAAATAAAATGGGTGAGTGGGAAGTGCTGCTGCTGCTTCTAAATACCTTACTTCGTGCACCGCAGTGAGATATCAAATATGAATGAATCAAGGGAAAGTGTGGAGCAAACCAAAATTGTTTAGCCAGCTCAAACCCTGGTGCCAAAGGTATGGAATTCAATTAACAAGTCTGATTCATGGAGATGGAAAGTTTGTGTTTGTAATTTTGTCATTTCTGTCCTGAGTACAGTAGAGTGTATCTGATAGTGTACAAGCTATTATTCTGGCAGTATTTCTAAGAAATTGGAGCATTTTGAATGTCAGAGATAACCAGGAAGTAATGAGTAAGTGTTGTGGTATTTTGACAATGTGGAAAGGAATGTTGAGCAGAGGAATGGATTCTTGATGGTTAACCCCGTTTAATTGTTAAAACATGTCCAATTAAGTGGGAGACGGGATAACCAAATGGTTGGATGTGTGATTGTGGTTACCTTTTGATCACTTTCTTTCCGGATAGGAGGTCGTTGTGGACGTGGCATTGAACCAATTGGGTGACTGACAGCCTTTCTAAACTATTTAACAACTTTTCCAAAGTAGCTGTCCACACTGATTCCTTAGTCCCGGTGGAGTTTAGCATCCTTCCACTGGACAAGTGTTGTCTTTTTTCACGTAACCCCACTGACAGCCCAATTACACTTGTACACAACTTTATATTTCCACCACAACACTAACAATCACTAAATAATGGGAGCAGTGCATGGGATGAGAGATTCAAATTATTTAGGTTGGCCTCACTAATCCTCCCACAACTGCCGGTTATCCTCTGCAAATATGCAGTGCTCACAACGACAATGTCTTAAACTTTTTAAACTATCCATTTCACTCTTAACTGAATACCAAGATATCACTCACAACACTGACTGGCTCAATTCATGCATAATCACAACTTTCTCTCCTTCACTTGGTCCAAGTATCAGAATCTTCACTTTAATCCCAATATGTGGGTGAGAGTAAATACTAAGAGGTGAATCTCATCCCTGGAGAAAACACTTGATCTGGAAATGATCCATCCCAGGTGGAAGAAGGAAGAAGTTGGATGAGAGATGAGGATCCATTTCACTTTGAGTTATTCAATTCAATCTTTTTTTATTGTTTTCTTTCCACTAAATCCCGGGAGTCAGTGGGTGGGTGGAGAGGAGAGTCTTTTTGGGAGGAAGACTTTATCTTCCCTGGAGTGAGTGATGTGAGAATAAAGTGGAGAGATTGGGTAGTTATCTTTCCAAAAGAGAGAACAATTGAATTCACCTGGATGACTGGAGAAGTGTCTCTTTGTGGAGGCAGTGAGTGGGTGGATATCCAAGTGGTGGTGAGTGAGTTATTGGAGTTATTGATACCCCAGAGCATCCATCAGACAAGCTACTCTAGAGCAGTCTGGTAAATGCCACCTTGTCTGCTGAGTGCAGAGCTGGGACTGAATTCACCTTGTGTGGATGGTGAGTGAGTTATTGATACCCCAGAGCATCCATCAGACAAGCTACTCTAGAGCAGTCTGGTAAATGCCACCTTGTCTGCTGAGTGCAGAGCTGGGACTGAATTCACCTTGTGTGGGGAGAAATTTGGAAAAACCCGGGTGGTAGGAAAGTATTCCACATTACTTCCTTTCTAACAACAGGGTAAAGAGTGGTTGTGACAAGATCTCACCCGGCCGGGGAGTGTGCGTAAGTTGGCAGCCAGGCAGACTGAGGAAAAGTTGACTCTTTTTTGTTGTGGATTGCCTTTGAAGGTTGGTTGTCCTTGCCACTTTTTGGTTGTGCTGACTTTCTCACTTTCCTTTGCATTGGATTGACCTCAACATAAATTCTTTGTGAAGGAGCAAGTGACAGCTAAGTTGTTATAACATCAATGGAGAATCCAGCCCAGACTGGAATCCACGGGATGCAAATGCAGAGTGACAATTTTTGTAGAAGGTGAAAGCAAGAGGTTGACAACCGTCCACACTTCTGCCCCCATTATTGGCTTTGCCATCATTTTATTTTGTTTCAATAAATCTTAGGTGATGGTTTAGGAACATGTTAGTTTCCAACTCAGCATTAAAAAAGAGGAAGGAATTGCAGAATTTAGCAATTTCAAATGGTACACTATCCAGAAAGATGTCACATGGGAGTGAGTGAGCGTGTTGTGCTGAAAACACGTTTCCTCTTTTAAACATTAGTTCCTCAAGTGTAGTCAACTCTTTCACCTCAGCCCGGTGTTGTCCTTGGTTGGATGGATAATAAAAGTAGATTAAGATCCGGGAACAATGGCCGACAAAAAGTTTAATAGAACAAACTCTTTCCTCTCTAGTTTTGTGGTTGTGGTTGTGGTGGGAGATTAAGTAAGGAATGAAAATAAAATGGGACATAAAGGCTCCTTCAATGCACCACACCCACACACATCACTAAACTTTTAAGACCATGGCCGGATCGTGACAATGAGATCCATCCCATCCCACAATCACCTCACCTCAGATTTCCAGTTGGAGAGAAAATAATTGAACCGCTTTTAATCACTGTTTCTTTCTCCATTTCATTGTTTTCCTTTTGATTGTTTTGGTTGAATTTTGGAGAGGAATGTGTTTGCTCATAAATATCTGAAATTCCTCTTCCGGAATCGCAATGCCAGTTAATTTAAGCAGTGCTCTTCATTTCCATATTATACTCATAACTGAAGCTGAACCCAGAGAAAGGGCAAGGTGTGTTGACACATGAATCTGATTTACTTTTGTAGACTAACATTTGTGGGTGGGTGGAGTGGGAAGCGAGAGAGGAGATAAGCTGCTCTAGTTCTCGTCACCCAGTTTAGATTTACATCATCCAACATTCTGATAAATATGCAAAATATGATGTGAAACAGGAGATAAACAGAGAAAGCAGCTTCGCTATCTGGTTGGTTTATATCTATCCTCTCCTGGTTTCTGGTTTTTACTCCTGTTTTGCAGCTTTGTTTATCCTCCTGCCTCCGGGTCTCTTATCTTGAAGTCTACTTATCATGCATATTTTTATGGTGCACTTCCTTTCTCCTATCACACTCTTCTGGATGAGGAGAAGGAGATTGCAAGTGGTACAATAAAATGGGACAACCACCTCACTTTTACTTTCACCAAGCAACCATTTTATTGTCCTCTTTTATTGTGTTGTTTTATTCAGAATGAAAAGGAGGCAATCAAATACAACTCTGACAGAATACAAGGCATGCATGTGATTGTTAAGCCGATGTAATGTTTAGTCCCTGGATTAAGTCCCTGGTAGTGGGAAGGCGTTAATGAAACCTTTGTTCTCGGGCTGATTCAGGGTGAAGAATGGAAGTGAATAATTCCAATTGCTGACCTTTTCTTGTTTGCAATTGTCATTTGCAAGGAGATTCCTCAGATCTGTTTGGAGCAACTTTTTGTGCAAAGAAAGAAATCCATGTTTCTTGCCTGGAGTCATGTTTAATCTATACTCTCATTTTAGCTTCAGTTTCATTCATAGCCTGAAATTACTCCGTTTTTCCTTGTCACATCCAATTCTCTCCAAATCACGTCTCCTTCCCAACCAACCTTTGACTTCTTGATGGACGGAGGATCACTCGCAATCAGACTCAATAGGAGATTACGGCAAGGATTACTTATTTGAATGGCGATGTCTTCTACAGATATCTGTGCAAAAGGAGAAGAAAGTTGCTCTTCTCTTTAAAATAAGGTTAGTGGAGTGAACTAGAGGATGGTTGAATGAATCTCATGGCTGACTGACTGCCTCACTTCTTGTTTCTTGGACATTGAGCTGGTTGAGCAAAGTTTTCTTTGGGAAGGAATGAAGTAAGGAGGATTGTAGAACAAGAAGTTGGTTTTTAAACTCGGCAGTTGGTGCTGTGGAATGGAAGTAATTTTGGGCGAGAGTGATAAGATGAATAGAAGGAGGAATGGGATGGAATTGCTCCCAAAAGGGGCATTATCTGCAAAAAGCGTGTAATGAGAAGTTGCACATTGTACAGGGTAGCGGTCTATAGTGGAACTACTGAATTAGGAGGCCTTTCTAACTACACAGCTTGTAACACAACCACTTTATTGAAGGCAGGCCAACTTCATCACTAGGAAATGTAGAGAGTTGACTAAAAAGCCAGAAGAAATCCAGGCTATTCCATCAGCTTTTGTGTTTACGTCCCACGTGCTAATAGTCTGGCATGGATTGTTGGGTCCAGTTTTCTGCTTTCACTACTAAACATAAAAATATGTAAAAAAAGATAGGATAATTTATGGGAAACCGAAATAGTTCGCACCCTGCTAACCAAGATTTGGTTATATTTCCACTGACACACTTTGGGCTGTCAGAAGTGTGGGAGTTTATGGATTTCCATTTTAATGGAATGTTTGAGAAAAGTGATGCTCAGTTGTTGCTGTCATAAATATCCACTCAAAATATTGAGAGGAGGAAGGAATAAGGACTTGATTGTTGTGTTTCCACTTTACACCAAATGGTTTCAGTCATCCGATAAATTTACCCGGAGGAGGGCTGGATGGAATGGAATGGATGGCCATATAAATAAATTGTTGCATCGATTTACCATCCTTTCACATTTTACCATGACTTGAGTTGTCTAGAATCAGTGCAAGGAAGGAATGAAGAAATAAATGGCCACCCACAACCTTCATTGGAATCGGGAGCAACATTAACATTAAATGCATGACAAACTATCCAGTCAGGAATAATTTTAGCCGGGGATTTGGCCAGATTAATCCTTTACACAATGTCAAAACTTCCATTAAATTTTTATGCGATTGTATAGATCAGTAAAAGTGGAATAGATCAGAGATCACAAGATGACGCGCATCTAAACAATATTAAGAGCAGTGTTTTGATTGGCATGGTTGATTCCATGTAGTGGAAGAGTGTGAATATGGGACAAATCCGTGGGTGTGGGCACGACATAACAAAGCCATAAACCTCAAATCCGGATAATTCTTTAATCTTGTTCACTTTCTCCACGACCATTATGACAGAAGAGATTCCAAGGAATGGATGAAATAGGAAGGAGAAAGTGGGGAAAGGATGACATAAAATCCATGGAATCAAACCAACACAACAGTTTCACTAAGTGTTATTGTTTCATGGGAAACTGGGGAGGTTGAGTTTAGTGTACTAGAATGCGTATGCGTAATATTGGAGTATGATGATGGTTGCAATAAAATGGATTCCTTAGTAAATGGGTTAACTACTGGGATTGGTGAGATATTTGATACTTGCCATTATTCTAGAAAGGGTTCAATATTATTTACTGCTTATGTTTCTCCATTAAATTATTTTTGTTACAAGTCGTCGGAAAATTTCCACACGAGGATTGTGTCACGGCACTGCACAAATGATTTGAAGAACTATATTTTCCAAATGCTTTTATAACTGAGGTAGCAACAATGTCATTGTTTTTATTGCCGGATTCGTTTTTAATTACTCACAGTGGGCAATTTGGTTAATTCATAATATTAAATACGTTTTTTAAACAACTATGTTTTTTTAAGATTTGGCAAACTATTCCTTTTATTACTCAAGATCTTTATCTACTGATGTCGGAAAAGGCTGAGAATTATAAATGTGCATCAATTCCAAATCATTCTAATTTTATCCTCTGTCCGTTATTGCAAAACATCCAGATACGTTCGGATCCAGAATGTTCACAGGATTATANTTCACCTTCCTTATCTTATTATCAGTATATGGTAATTTGACATTGAGTCACCAAACTCGAGCAACTGCATCCTCTTACAATGCATGACATCATTGACTGATGATTCACGTTATCTTAATCTCGAAATGAATCAATCATAAAACAAAACAAAAGCCAGCTCCCGTTGTTTGATTTTATTAGTGAAACGTTTTCCTAAACTCTCAATTTCTGCTTTTGTCCACATATTAATGTTAGTCACAACCAGTAATTAAGTACCACACACAATTATAACGCGACTCCAAGCATTGCTCAAAGAATTTTACGCTTCTGTCGCATCAATTTGCACAGAAATAAATACTTTAACTTCAACCCTAACTAACCTCACCTGATCAAAGTTGAGGCAAAAGGATGGCTGATGTAGGAGCATCCCGAATGGAAGAGGAAAATCTGGATTCCGGTATGTAAAACTGTAAATTCGAACTACATCCATTCCTTATATTTCCTTGTCATTCTGCGACAGACGACGAGAAAGAAGAGATAAAATCCCGATTGACGAAGCTTCAGAAAAAGAACATGACATTCCAACAAGGCAAGGATTTCGAGATGACGGAAGAACTCAGAAGTGAATTGAACGAGTCATTGCGGGATTTATTGGCTATGCGAGAATTCATCATTAGTCATCCTCCAAATGAATATGGGAACCTGGTTCAAGGCAAACAAGGATCTGAAGCATCCGGAAAGAAAGAGACGTTAAAAGTGATTTCCTGGGATGTTGGAATGCTTTGCTACCAATATATGGCAAGAAGGGCGGAATCCATTGCGGAACTGATTTTAAAGTATGCAGAGTTCACTGATCAATTAAATTGCATAACACCACAAGGTTGGAAGTTGATTGTTAAAATATACTTTTTAGGGGTGACTTTGACGTCGTGTTTCTTCAAGAATTGAACCACTACACGTTCCTTTATCTCAAGTGCCGTCTGGATGGGATTTATATGTCCTACACGGGAAAAACGCAGAGGCCGGTGCATAAATTTAAGGATTTCATTGCAACCTTTATTCGAGTTGGAGTTGTGGATTGCGTTACTCATCGCGTCATTGCCTACAAAAATACAGGTATGTTTCAAAATTATAAAAAGGCAGCACAACGGAATCAAACTGCCAAACTGTGTTGTAAGCTTTCATTGATTATGTTCAAATATCTGGCAGCTGAACGGCGTTGTCTTCTAAAGACGGATGTGGTGATTGGAAATGCCAAGCTTTGCCTACTGAACACTCATCTGGAGAGCAAAAAAAAGAATTCCGTGCTCAGGATTCAGCAATTGAAGAAATGCTTCTCCATTTGTCAATCTGTGGACTCTGGTTCCCATGTTATTTTTAGTGGCAGCCTCAATATAAGAGATTTTGAGGTAAGAAAAGTATTCAAATTATTTTTGCTAACACCTATTTAATAGCCAATTATTTAACGTCAGGCTGAAAAAACAGTTCCTCAAAAGTTGACTGACATGTGGTCACAGCATGGGAGCGAGGATAGTAAGTTCACTTGGGACTTGAGAATTAATCAACTCGTCCAGGTAAAAATTACAAATTCCACCAAACATAAATTCTACACTCAGGATTCAGCAATTGGAGAAATGCTTCTCCATTTGTCAATCTGTGGACTCTGGTTCCCATGTTATTTTTAGTGGCAGTCTCAACATAAGAGATTTTGAGGTCAGACAGGGACTCACGTCTTTACTGTTAACAACTATTTAATAATTATTAAACTGCAGGCTGAAAAAACAGTTCCTCGAAAGTTGACTGACATGTGGTCACAGCATGGGAGCGAGGATAGTAAGTTCACTTGGGACTTGAGAATTAATCAACTCGTCCAGGTAAAAATTACAAATTCCACCAAACATTTCTAAACAATAACGTTTTCTCTCAGATGCCTGTGCTGCCAAAAACAGGGGGACAGCCGAGAAAACGATTTGGTCGAATGTACTTCCGGGCCGCGTTCACTCCTTTGATAACTCCACGGTGAGAAAAAGCTGAGAATGAGTTAGTGTTTGAAATAATACAAAAAACGAAGGTGTTTCTTTTTTGTAACAATTTCATTTTCAGTGCGTTTGAACTCCTGGGAAAGGAAATAGTTGTGGCTGGAAAATATTGTGCCAGCGATAACTGGGCACTCGTCTCCACTTTCTTTCTGGATAGAAAATGTTATGAAAAAGAGAATTTTGGCAAAGGTATGGACTTCATGTTCGCAAAATGTGGAAACTTGTAAGTAATACGGATTTATGAATTTAGATAAAACCACCAAGGTGTCACCTCCAAGGCACGCAGACTTGCTTCCGGGCGAAGATAAGGAAAAACAAGCGAAAGTAAAGGACAATTGGGACGATGCTGATTGATTTCAATTTCATTGGCAACAGAACCCCGACTTTAAACGTAATTTTATAATCAATAAAATTAAGTAAATAAACTGCATCAAGCAAGAAACCCCTTTGAAATGGATTAAACCTTATTTTTCCTGCCAATCCACTGCTTTAGTTTATTATTCAATATAAAGATTACTACAAAGTTGAATGAATTGCTACATTTTCGCCCGATAAAAACCAATCAATTCTGGAGTTTTGTTCCGAATAAGGTCCAAAAATGTGGGTTTGAGTGTAGTCAAATTCCCAACATCCTGTCCAGCAAGTTCCACAAACAGAAAATAATATAAATTACTGGTATCATCCGTTTCGTCCTGGATTCCATTGAATCTGAGGTTGACATGCCAATCCAAATATTTTGACCAGTGCAACAACAATCCCCAGTAAAGAGTTATGAACACCAGAAATGTGCTACAGAACCCTCGGAAGGCGTATCTTTTTGTCATATTCATAAAAAATGTGTAAGTTTCGTAGCTTGGGAATTCGGATTCATCCTCTTCTTCATCGTCGTCGCCATGTTTCTTACAAACAGTTCTGCTCCAGTTTCTTTTTCATCCTGTTAAATAAAAAGGTGGTAATTAAATAAAGACCTGATTCGGACTATTAACAAAATTAGTTACTTAGCTCACCAATAGCTTAGTGAGAAGCAGAGGAGGCTCAGAAAAACGTTGATGATGCAAAATACCTGGAATAAAAATGCTAAATAGGTTTACCTACAAAAAAGGTTACTAACTCTTATTTCAAATTACCATCCACACGTCGATTGCCATTGTGTAGCTCACGTCTGGTGATTTCTCTCTATTTGTTTAATTCATGATCTCTTTAGATTCAAGTATGTACAAAAATTATGAAATTGACAACTAACCTGACTGCAGCAAACATTGCAGTGAGAGTCAGAACGGTGGTCATGGAAATACCGATTCGAGCTTCCACCATGCTTGTTGGTAGGAAAAAGCAGAGCCAAGTAATGCAGATAAGGAGTACGGAAGGCAAGTAGGTTTGGACCAAATGATAGCTTAGCTTTCGGCGGATTTTTATCACGAATTTCAGTGCAGAATAATTCCCACTGGAAGTTGGGTTCACATGAGCATTGTATTTTATAAGACCATGAATCTCTAGTTGATAAAATTAGCAAAATCGTGAGGATATGTGTATTACAGTTTCACTCACGTCGGTAAACATCAAAGTTCTCCTCGATATAGAGGGCCTTGGATTTGAGAAGTGGTTCAACTGAAGCTACTTGGATGTCAAAATTGGGATTGTCATCCGAAATACGCTCGTGGCAAACCTCCATCTCAAATACAGCTCATTTGCTGTGTAGAAATCTGTAGGATATAGACCAATTACATGGTTTTTGCTAATTTTGGAATAAAGGACATGGCACACAAAGCAAGGGGAAATGGCCCACTGTTCGATTTGCCCCAATTTTATATGTTGTAGCTCTAGTCGTCCTGAACAATGTTTAAATTACCCTCAAGTCCCTAAGGTCACTCCTTAACCTTCTTTTTGACCTTTGAAGTCAAAATGTCAAGTTGGCCGCTAGAGGTCGCCCGATAGCTGTTTGAAAGGTCTCATTGAGTAGATTAAACATAAAAAATTTCAAGTCTCTGCGGTCCAATAAATTTCAGCATTACCGGTTTTGAAAGGATGTTTAATTTCTGCACTTTCTCCATTTCATCTGCAGATATTTGTATAGAATATTTGTTAACCTTAATTAAAATTGGAATTCCTGTGAAACTGTAACAACTACCAATGAAAATATCTGGAGTCCACACTTCCTCCAGAACATCGTCTTCCAATTTGGTTGCATTTGGGATTTTACGCCCAGTTTTAGGATCTATCCAACCATGCTCCTGATAATGGTCATAAATCGCACCGTCCAGCCATTTCATACTGAAATCTGTATCCAGAAGGAGGATCTGCACAGGAATTTAGTTTTACGAAATATTACAAAACGCAGGTTGTAAATTTAAATGAATGCAGTTTTTCAATTACTCCATTTTGTTCGTCAATATCCAATACTTCGTGAATCATAATGGATACGGAGACTCGGACATCGTTCCTTTTCTTAGTTTTGGAAAGTGGGATTTTAAGTTCATCATAGGCCGGAGGAACCACGGAGAATTTGTGATGAACAGGTTTGTTTTCTTCATCCTCACCTTCCAAAACATGACTTGCTACATATCTAAAATTACACAAATCAAAAATAAATGACTCCAATCAATTCGTTACCTCAATTTTTAGCCCGAGCCAGAGGCGAAGTGCTTATGTAACCGTTGAGGCCGTCTGTCTGTCCGTCTGTCCGTCTGCTCATTTACGGCCGTTTTACATGAGATATCGATTCGAAATTTTTACCACATGCATAACACGCCAAATTAGAGGCTAAGTTCGAAGATGGGCAATATCGGTTGG
>JAAXNX010002511.1:0-13256 GCA_036491905.1 Folsomia manolachei
TCCTTAGACATATTCGATCACCGAGAAAAGCCCAGTTTATCGGGCATCTATAATACTAGCAGCGGCGGAAGAGATTTTTGAACGTGGACGTGGACGTTGTCACAGAGAATGCACTGTATCTACATGTGTTATTTGTAAGGTCTAAATACTAGCAGCGGCGGATGGTTGAACATCGTTCTTCTGCCTTAATCCCATTAATCGACCACATCCCCAGCATTCTGCACGTCCTTGCGGTAATTCAAATCCGGGGTTATCCTCCAGTAGCCCACAACGCCGGCGAAGCACTTGAAGTCGCTTACGTTCCAGTACCTTAAAAAAACAAGCATTTTTACAACAATTAGATATGATGGCTAATCTATCGCGCCCGCTCTATTATTTCGCATTCCTAGGTTCAACGACTCATGACAATCTCTTTGAAACATTTTTTTGTGGGAGGTAATGGCACCGCACACAAATCAGGGGGTGTGGGTGTGCTCAACCTAGTTTGCCGTCGCTTTAATTTTTTTAATTGGGCCTCCTCCAAACCCAAAACCTGACATGGCACATGGCCTCAATCTCTCTAACCCACACGAGCTATTGATAATATGAGAAGGGGAACGGATGATAAGATAAAATAAGGAAACTACTTGAAACTTACCTCAGCTGCAGGAACCAGAGCTCGACCATTTTTCCCCGTGGCAAGTTGGGCAGCCCGTTTGACCTCCTCAGATAAGACCCTTTTCGTGGTTTTTGCAATTCTTCCCCCTTTCACCACACCCTCGCCTACCTTAGATTTCCTAGTTTTACGGCTTTTCCCCATTTTGGGAATAAATTCTACTCAAAAAAACTTAAAAAAAGGAATTGAACGTGGTTCAGCTACGAAAGAGTAGAATGGAAGTGAGCTTCCTTCTCCGTCTCTCTGTAGAAAAGGAGGCATGCTCTTTTCCAAACCCTTCCCGCCACCCACGACAGATGGCAGGAGAGTGGCCTCTGGAAAGAGACAAGTAGAAATCTGAGGCCGCTGTCTCCATGGCAACGCCTCAATTTACACTCTGCATGGAGTTACACTACAATTAAACAATTAGTCAATAATTAGGCAACTATTTACAACTATATTTTCTTATTTAAGAGGAATATTTCCAGTATTTAAATAAATAAATATTTCCCAAATTCCGCAACATGACAAAAAGAGAGGAGTTGACTTGTGAAGTGAGACTTTATTTATTCACAAGTAGGCTCTATTTTTATTTATTTAATTATTAATTGGCAGTCTGACTAAGACTTTTGACCTAGCTAACTAAGTATTCCCAATTAATATTCCATTTAGCTTTAATACCTTGCTTGCAAATTTAATTCCACTTTAAACAGGAGTATGCAAAATGTGCTAATCCCCATTTTTGGGTCTGCTCTGGAAAGTGTGACCTCGACCTGATCCCTGAACAAAGTAATATACTACACATCTTGTGAGAGTTGAACTAACAAAAAGGGATTCAAAAGGGTTTAGACGCCATTCCCATGAGATTACTTGCGAATTCTGTAGTTGAGCAAGACAAACAAAAACATGGGATCCTTTCATTCACTTAAAATCTTGAACATCCAATTCTGCGTTATATTTTGGAAAAGGAAAACTACACAACTTGAGAACAAATATTTGTAAAAACAAGAAAACACTTGAGGTGGAAAGTCACAAATAATGTGATGGTAAAAATAGGATAACTCTGCTGACACTTTGTCTATTTGCAGACTATATGTTTTCACAAATGACTAAAATAACATGATGAATGTATGTTCAACTACCATGCACAGAATTATACAAATAAAAATTAAAAACGTGACTCAATTCCATGCATGAAATGATTTTTAACTTTATCAACAACCTTTAAAAACAATACTGGATGATCAAGTCTTGATTGCAATTGGGCTAATTAATTCTTAATTACTATTTCTAAATACTTACAATAATTTCAAGAAATGCAAGATTTTTTATATTGCTAAAATCGCGGAGTAAGAATTTATTAATTATTTAATAGATGATTAAAGAATATCGCATTATTTTCACATCATTGCTCAACTCTAGGTACTACTGACATTAGCAATTTTTGTTACTACTGACATTAGAATTTTGTTACTTACGACTTTACATTTGTTACAGGCATTCAAATTGAGTTAGGTTCGGTTTAGAGTAATTTACAATTAGTTTTAAAGTACATCCCTCCATCCGTCACCTCGGCGCAGGTTGCGGTAATGTTCGGCATTGCTTTCCATGAATGAAGAAAGGATCAAATACAAGACGTAGCAAAAAAGAAGTGTCAGCAGGAAGATGGCTGTCATGGTAGCGGGCACCCTCAGGAGTGGGGGGATTCCATAGTACTCCATAAACCAATCCAGATCGAAAACTCCAGGGTAGGCACGTAACTCCTCATCCACAAAGTTTGGCGGTGGGATGCAGGGATATTCGCATTCGTCGTCGTCATATACATCAAATTCTGGAGCCGACTTGGCATGCCGGCAATGGTGAGGGTTTGCGAACCGCACTTTCACATTGGCTCCGGCCTGAGGCGCAGATGCAGATGGGCGTGGTGGTGGAGGTGAGGAGCGACGTTTCACCGGCACGGGCATGATGACTTCTTCTTAGGGGTCATACTTTAATGACGTCACCGAAAAAGGGGGGAGGGGTCAAGGCCCAATGTTATAAAAGTGACGGATCTTATGGGAAAAGGGGAGGGGTAAAATTTGGCAAAAAAGCGGTGACGTCATTAAAGTATTAGCGGTTACGCAAACCTTTTACACGACACCTAACTTAGGTGATCTAATTAATTGGAAGATTTTTTGGAAATTTGAGAGGAGCGAATCCAAAATAGTGACTGTCCCGGAGGAGCTAGAAAACAAGACTGACCCACCAGTGCCCGAGTCGTAGTTGAAAGTTCACTTGGGTTCTTTCTTATGCACATTTTAATGAAGGGTCATCCATGCATTGTGTGATTTAGTAATTTATTGGCAATAAATTAATAAATTGTGTTTTTGTTTGTTTTGCAGTTGGCCGAAATAAATCGTCACTCCTGGGTCACAGCGGGTGGGAAGGGAGAGCTGGAGTTGGAGTTGCCGATGATGGATGTCGTACAAACGCACGTGATACCCGCACCGGATGCTGTTGATCCAGACGTCCTTCAGGCTATTGCGTCCCTGGGATGTTTTAAAGATAGGGAGAAGCTTATCCAGGAGTTGCTGAGTCCAAAGTAAGTCATTTTTTGGATGTTACTTTTTATCATGGTGAGTATGGATGCTACGGAGAGAAGGTTCTAGAACTTCTAGATAAGTTGGGTCATGATAACAGATGGCGACTCGCCTGGACTTTCACTTTGTTTTCTAATTGGGTGAAAATAGGATTGGAATGAATGACAAAAAGTAAAAAGTAGGATGGATTGATGGATGCATTTCGTAGTTTTTGACAATTTATAAATCGTAGAAATATTGGTAATGCATTTTATTTACATGGGTGGGTGTGCCTGTCTAGCAGGGAAAACTGGATGAGATTAGATAATCTTTGGGATGGTTTTGTTAAACAAAGAACGTTAGGATGCTGACTTTATTTTTGGAGATGTTGTTATAAGTAGGAAGTTGGGAGAAAGTTTGAAAAATGTCCGGAGGGACCTTAACTCCTCCGACATTATGGTACTTTGTCTCAGTTGCTTATCTTTGAGTTAGGTGTGGAGGAGGAAGCAAGGTCCACTAAGGTAAAGCACCAAATTAAGCAAATAACACCACAACCTTCCCTTTGATAAGCTCATGCAAACCTTGTATCTGTCAACTACACCCATTCCACCCACCTTAATTGACGCCATGTAATATATGCATACTAAGAATAATAAGAGTGGTTTAACTTCCAAGGAATTTGCTTATTCTCATAAAACCACTTGACAATCAATGGGATGCCTTGGAGGCTCCAAGTTGAAGTGAAAGTTGCTTCCACCAACTTTCTCCGGATGCTAAAAATGACTCCCAATCCTCCAGTTTCCTCTCTTTTCACCTTCTCCACTCTCTTTCTTGGAGGCAGACTAGGGGACACGACACCAAGTAGTCGAGTAAGTTACTTGTAGATGCTCGGGTTGGCTTTACCCGATTTTTAGACGGGCAACTCAGTATTTAAGTGAGGACTCTACACTTTCCGGGGGTGATTGTCAGTAATTGTTATGTTTATGTTAAATAGGAAAGACTAGGCTAGAGAATGGCAAAGCAATTATGAGCAGGGAAGTGTTTTAATTTCGCATTTGACATTTGCCCCGTAGGAAGTATGCCAGGATAGGATAACGTAGTCGA
This sequence comes from Folsomia manolachei, assembly GCA_036491905.1. Taxonomy (NCBI): domain Eukaryota; kingdom Metazoa; phylum Arthropoda; class Collembola; order Entomobryomorpha; family Isotomidae; genus Folsomia; species Folsomia manolachei. The sequence continues at coordinate 4,297 of JAAXNX010002511.1, forward strand.
CGACCATCCAGGAGCTAGTTGCTATTCATGGAATGTTGCTAAATTAAATGGTGGCCTCTTAAAATGGGTAGCAAGTCTTGAATAAAGTGTGAATTTCACAATTGCCCGGAGAAAGCAACCAGATGCTGGAGAAGGAGGCTTTCCTTTGTATCATGACAAACCCAGTTTATTTAGAGTCCAAAAAACCGGAAGTATTTTTCAGTTTTGGTCAAATATTTAAGTATTTGTTACTCAATTCCAGCCACAACACGGAGAAAGTGATCTACTTCCTCTTACTGGACCGGAAGCGGAGAAAACCGTCACGAGAGGATGACGGAGAATTTGGAGGTCGTGGAGAAACATCATCCGTTTCCCGTCGAGACTCTATTTCCTCTCTGGTAGCAAATGCTCTGTCGTCAAATTCCTCCTCTTCTGTCCTCCATCCCAACAATACGTCGTCCTCTCTTACCTCCAACTACTCACTCGAATAACTCCAACAATGGTTCTGGGGGGAGTTCCCACGGGAGTATGGACCCTCCTCGGAAGAGGATTGATAAAGTTAATGGGAATGCGTGTGCATATCAATTTGATCGAATCAGTGAAGGATCCCCTATCACGCCTAGGAGACATCTTTACAGGTAAAGATCTGAAGCTTTCTTTTTTTGACCGATGTCACATCGGAGATGTGAGCGAACTTCAACCACAAAGAAAACTCAGTTAATACCTGAGATGAGAGTGTCTTCTTTTTTTAGAAGTAGGCTTATCAAATAAAGTCTTCTTTGTTGGGAAGGATTTAAGCGGTATGTTACATACCGCTTAAGTATGTAACCGTCAGGGTGGCAGGATCACCTGGTAGGCTTGACGGGCAGGTGTGTCTAAATCCGGGAGTTAGTCGGAGTTTAGGTCTGTTTGATGTCGGGCGATTGACAAGACAATCCAAGAAATGGAAGGGAGTGGTTGCCCAGCTTAGGAAAAGAATAGCGAAAAAGTTTTGGAGAAAGATTATGAGAGAAAGTAACCCGGAAGGGAGGAATTATTTTAGTTTGATCTTCAAGAATAAATCGGGATTAAATTTGGGGAGATTTTGTTAAGAAATTAAGTTGTGGCGTCAATTAATATTGAAGTAATTAACATAACTTACTTATTTTCTAGTCGACATCGAAGACCTAGCCTCCACCTCCCGAATCATTCCTCACTCGCAAGTTCGATCCCCTCGTCACCTGTCCCCTCTCCTAAAATGATTCATCGGGATCGACTAATCGGATCTGGAGGTAATCATACGTCCTCCTCTTCCTCCTCTATGAATAATGAGCACCTCCACGGACACCATCATGGTCATAGTCACCACTCTGGGAGTCATCACCACCCACATCCCCATCCTCATCCAGATCTTCCTCAGATAAGTGTGCATTCCTCGTCTGGGATGGGGAATCTGCCCAATCCAACACCTCCTGGCTCTCCGCACCTTGCTCATTGGAGATCAAGGCTCAATACTCTTAAAAATAATTTCCTTGGTTCACCCAGATTCCATCGGAGAAAACTTCAGGGTATGTAGCGAGTCTATTTTTATAAAATTCTGGGGAGAAAGTTGCCCAGAAGAAAGTTGGAGATCCTAAATGTAACTCTTCGGGCTGGAATTTGCGAATTAAGTGCTTGCAAATTATTTGCAAAAGTATGTTGTTGGGAAAGTAGGAGGCTTAGATAGCAACCCCGGATTTTTGCCCACTCTTCCGCCCACAGCAAGGTTTTTATGGGAGTGATCTTTATTTATTTCGCATATTTCCACGTGCCTCCGTCTTTTTCTTCCTACACGACTACCAATGATTACCTCCAGATCCGATTAGTCGATCCCGATGAATCATTTTAGGAGAGGGGACAGGTGACGAGGGGATCGAACTTGCGAGTGAGGAATGATTCGGGAGTGATCTTTATTTATTTCGCATATTTCCACGTGCCTCCGTCTTTTTCTTCCTACACGACTACCATTTACTCAAATATTTAATCATTAGTTATTGGTGGGTAGTGAGGTTTAAGCTTCCCAAGTGTGGGACGCGTGGCGTTGGTGTGTCCTTGGCGTCGCGAGCACAATCTTGTTCAACTTATTAGAAATTTTTCAACACAACTTTCCCAATTTTGAGGCTCATAATTTTTCTTGTGCCACTTTTACTACGGACTGAGGAATCTACGGAGTTGGTGAAAACTGAGCTGGGAGAGAAAGCTGGGAGCAGTGGGGCTCCAAGAATTTGGAGAAAGCTCAGTTTTCGACTTTGAAACTTGTTCTGTGATTACTTATTAATTCCCAACTTGCCTCGGACTACATGGGCAGCCGTTATAATTGTCAAAGTTAAGTTGGTTGAGGCTGTAATTGTTTTCAAGGTCTCATTCCGAGTGAGAATGGGAAGGACTTGATTTTGTACTTGAAAGTTCTCACACCCCTTTATTGTCCAAGAACTGTTCGAGAGGATAATTCAATAATCATCCATTCCCTTTGTCCTTGGCATTCTCTACATATTTGTATTTACTGACCCTGAGAATTGAATTTAAAATTCTGGTCAACGTCAACCTGGCCCAATTCCAAGTCCTTCTAATCACACAAACTTCTACAACCATTAGTTTAGTATGGGAGTGAAAGTGAAAATGTAGGGATGACATAAAGTATTTGAGTTTCTCCTACTTTTTCTTAGACTTCCAGTAACATGTGGGTAAGAGAGGTATGCAGTTGAGTCTTGTGATGCAGAATTCCTCCGCCCATTTTGCATGCCTCGTTAAATTGGGAAATGGGCGGTGGATGTGGAGAATTTGCCAAAAATCTGCAAAGTAAGGAAATGTAGGATCAGCTTTCTTTTCTGATGCAATGCGATATTTTATCTGGGTTTGGTCTTTCCTCCAATAAATACAATTCATGAGGAGAGACTCTTGTTTAATTCATTTGCAACCTTTCTTTTCAAGTCCCTAAATATTGAGTACCTACCCAGCAAAGCTAAGCTACTAGAAAAAGCTATATATGACTAAGTATGGGTACAGCAGTGCTGTAACAGCACAGCTACGTCATGATAAGGGAATCTAGCTTCCGGTGAAAGTTGGAGTTGGACAAGATATTTGTCCAGAGAAAGTCAGCAGGGAATAAAAACAGGGTAAATAATCACTTCATGAAAAATTCAAGGGCCAGCAGGATCTGGATCCTATGCGGCAAGAGGATCTTGTATCATTGGATAGGATAGACACAAGTTGGTTGGAGAGAGAGCCAACAATTCCTGGAGGATTTAGATTGGCTTGGATTTTGGTTTGGTTTGGTTTGGTTTGGTTACTTTATAGTTTTCCGCAAGTAAACACACCCACCACAAAGGTAGCCTGGGAGTTGGACAGGTGCAAAAATGGGGAATAGGCAAATACACAATTTTGCAGGTTTCTCCAATTATACGGAGATTAGTAGCAATTCGGATTATTGAGGAATAATGTCCTCTACCTGGAAATGGGGTAGGAGTGCCTGGTTGGGAGGGTGGGGGTAAAAAATTAATGGAGAGATCATGCCAAAGATCATCCCACATGGTTGTTCATGTTCATGAAGAATTACTCAGAGTTGAAGTAGTGCATCCTTTCACAACTCTTCTGGGAATCCTTTGGTTTTAGTATTCACACCAAGTCGGGGGTCATAATTTATGTATGAATCCCTCTCAAATGGGAGACGAGACTAGTTTGAATGTGGCTGAGTAGGATTTCTCTGAAAATACTGGAAAGTTTCTGGGTGGCAATGCAATGCCAAACTTTTAATAACAGCTTGGAAAGTTGGTAAAGGAGGACATGTGCAATCTGGCAGATTGAGAAATTAAATTTTGGGATCTTTGCTCTCCTCATTTGTGTCACTTTCTCTGGTACAGGATGACTTTACCGAGACTGCTAATTTGAGACGTTTCTTCCACTAATGGGTTGACTTTTTGGTGGGGAGCATGATTTCCGGATTTATTGACACTGGGGTCGTGTAAAGACTCGCTATTTTTAGGACTGGTATAACTTTATGTCATGCAGACTAAAAATGGACAAGTTGCACTGACATGTCTCTCTTGGTTGAAGTGAAATATGCGTCAATGTATTAGACTATGGAATTTTGGGCTCTAGGAATGAGGTTTAATTAAAAACTTTGCTCCCACACTGATGCCTTGACTGGCTGTACAAATGTTATGTATAATTTCGTCATAATTTGTGTCAACTCAAGCTCCATCACTGCCAGGGACTCTGTGGCCAGACTAATTTCTTACTGGTGGGCTACTCATGCTCAACTAGGGAACAAATTATGATTTTCAGGCTGAGATAGTGGAGTTTTAAGTCAATAAATACTCCGATATTGAGTGAATTCTTGGAAAATGTCTACTTTCTCCTGGGAACTTTCTCCTCCGTTAATGAAACTCTGTGTCACAGCCATCAGTGTGTTTAGAATAATTCCATTATTTTTTGAAGGAATAATAAAATTTCATCCTCATATTTCAGCCTCCACGGAAGAAGTCCACCTAACCCCGGAAGGATCTCCAGAACTGACGAAACGTTCTTGGTTTGGTTCTCTCATGGGTTCGGAGAGGGACGAGGCATACACAATCCTCGTGCGGGGTAAACCCCTCGCCACTGTTAAGGCTGATCTTATCCACGCATTCTTGTCGGTGAGTGAGACACAGCTAATGACATTATTGGCTTATAACCATGGTTAAACTCTCATTTTCTCCAATTCCAGATAGCAGAACTGAGTCACAGTGTCGCAAGTCCAATGTCCTTTAAAGTTGAGTATAAGCGAGTCTCCTCAGGTCCCGCGATGTTTCAGATACAACGCCAAGTCCGATTCCAGGTGGATATTTCTCCCGTCCCGAAACCCGCTGGACATCCTGCGGCACCTCCGGACCGTGAATTTTTATATGCCGTGACGTTTGTTCTACTTTCCGGAAATATACGACGTTTTCGAAGGATTTGTGAGCATATCCAGTCACAAGTTTGTTCCCGAAGACCACCACCCCCTAGCCCGAGGGCGGCTAGAAAATTCGGAAACTCCGAACAACTCAGTGAAAGTTCCTCTTGTGGCTCGGATACTTCGGATAGGCTCTCAATATTTTCGACGAATGCTTGTAGTCGACAGGTGAGATTCCTGAAATAAACCTGTTGCCAAATATCCTACAATTTAGTCCTTATTTCAGACGGAATCCGATAAGGAAAGTGATTTCCACGAGATCCGCATCCAACCTAAGGATATTCGTGGGAGTATCTCGGAGAATTCATCGACCTCCCTGCTTCTATCGGATCCTGGGACAAAGTTACATCATAATTCTTCCTCCTCCCATCACCACACCCATGGACATGGTCATCATCACGGGATCCATGGCGGAAATCATGCCGGCTCGGGTTCACCTCATACCCAGAGATCCTCCCATCATAGAGTGAATAGTGTTGGGAGTAAACATCATAACGGGAGTGGGAGCAGTTGTAGTCCGGGTCCGACGTCAACCCCACTTTTGTCCTCGACCCCACCCTCCCATAGTTCTCCACTGACCACAGTTCCTACCTCGAATGGCGGTGGGGCCAAGATGAAGGTGTCGGATCTATTTGGACCTAGTCCAGGCCCAATAAATGGTGGGAGTGGTGTAAATAATTCTTCAATTTCAATAACCTCCGTCCCAAATCATAGTCATAGCTCGATGGCCGGAGGATCGATGGGATTATGTCTGAATTCTGGTAAACCAGTGACAAATGGGGTGTCAGGAAGTTCGAATACGTCCTCAATCTCTAATTCTAATGCTAGTATGAGTTCCAGTTCTACACAACATTCCTCTAATTTGGGACAGGCTTCTAATTCTCCTCCACCCATTCCTATGAAGAAGGAACAAATCGTTTGATGCCTACTGGATGAAATTGGATCCATTTTTGTGCAACTTTAACCAGAGTGGGTGTGGTCGGACTAAGTTTATTTGAAAATATGTGCCTGCAGTTGAGTTGTCCAACTAAATAGTATCCTGGGAGGATGATTCCGTATATTTTGCAGTTTAATTGGCGTTGTGTTAGGCAGTTATTGGTGGGTGTGGCCATGTCTCTAAGATATGGTTGTAGAATGATTAGTGGGGCAGGTAACAATTATAAGACTGGGATTTATTAGATGTAACTACTTATAATTACCAGGAAGCATCGTGCTATAAAGGATTTGGAATGGTTTTACGTGGATCACATATTTTCTGAAGTTGGGGCAAAGATTTTAAGGGGCGAATGACAAAGACTAAATTTAGTTAATTATTTAATTAGTTGAGTTAAAATTCTGGATTAGTTAAACCTTAAGTTAAGCGAGGATCTCGCCGAGATGAAATCAATTTACGTATCAAAAATCCGATCATCTAACTTACTTTACTTAATGTTCCCTTACTTGAGTATTTAATCTTGTGACACATATTAATTTACTAAGAATATTATATATCATCACATCAAACTGAGATATTTCACTTAGTTAATCATACTAAAATTATACTTAATGGAAATATTTACGATTTATGTATTGATTTTAAGACTCGGCCTTTTTGACAATGATGCCTAAACTCGTTTCCATTAGGTTAACCGTATTTGTCTCGTACTAACTAAACCTCGCTCCCAAATTATCACTTGAATATCAATCAATCACGGATAAATAAATACTAAGTTTACAATTAGTGAGTCAAGGTATTAGCTTCAGAAATAGGAGAGATTTCCAAAATTTCAAGATTTAGTTACTTAAAAATGAAAAAGATTAGCCCAAAACTTTTGCCAAATCCTTAATTTTTTTCAGATATCTTACCCACAAAAGACAGACGGCATCCGTATTGAGACACTGGAAATTTAGATATGCAAACTATCCCTAGATTACGAAAGGAATTTAGTTACCTAAAGAATTAAAGTTGTCAGGCACGAGCTAAATAAATAACTTACAAATATTTATTTAGTAAAATTCCATCAATTAATCCATCCATTTACTTGGTGAGCTGAAAAAACGCCAAACAAATTAAAGTACTCCATTTATTTAGGACGCCAGCACAACTAGAGTTCACACAAGTTAGCAAAGTGTGTGCTAGAGAAAGCGTAAATTAGGTAATTAGACAAAATTAGGGTGAAAGTAAGGATGTGCAAAATTACTGCTTCTGCGAAATTAGCCAACTCACAAAATAGTCTTGTTGCATGCATTTTATTCTTCCACTCCAAATTCCTGTAGATTATTCACCTAAACTAATTTGTGCATGGGTGGAAACTGCTAATTCTGATTGCTAACTAGTCCTATGCTGTATTATAAAATGGAAACCCTGAAATTAGAGAAATGATGACATGAGTGGCTTTACTAAGAATTAAGTAAGAATTAAATTAAATCGCAAACTAATTGGGATGACTGGTCGGATTGGAGATATACTTTTTCATAAAATATCCTAGTTTTGAATACAGACATTGACTAGGTAGCTAACTAATTGGTGAGGGTACTGAGCATTTATTTCAACGTATAGATCGAGCTAATGCAATGAATGACATGGTAATTATGGAGATATACTTTTTCATAAAATATCCTAGTTTTGAATACAGACATTGACTAGGTAGCTAACTAATTGGTGAGGGTACTTGTACTGAGCATTTATTTCAACGTATAGATCGAGCTAATGCAATGAATGACATGGTAATTAATGTGCAATGATTTAAAGCGACTACTAAATATAAACTGGAGATATTCACGGAAGAGACAATTGATTTTGTTTGCTTAAAGTAAACGCTGCTAAATAAGCCACTAATCCGCTGCTACCATACTCTGTGCTGTACTCGGTAATTACTGGGTGGTAACTTAAGTCACGTAATTAACTAGATTACCTGTAAATTAATCCACTCCAATCAAAATATGGTATTACACTCATTCCTGAACTAAGCGTTAGTTTAAATAAGGTACTAATTACTAGATAACTTGTAAACTATCTCTAGTTATGCGACTGTCTGGATAGGTTACGGATTTACCTTGGAATTAGGTAACTAACTATTCATAGCTTAACTATAGACGCTACCGTGAGGAATGTAAGGATGCGGCTAATAAACCATGGCACAGGACCTTGTCTGAAATGAATGGAAGAGATGTATTAATAATTTTGCATAAATTCTTCAGTCATGACTGAAGAATCATGTTTTTTTTAAACCCGAACAAAGGATGAATGGAAGCCTTCCGGTTTCTCCAAGTTGGTGAACATGCGTGTTGAAGGTTCTTTCCCGAATCGGGTTGTTCGCATGCCCGAGCGGGTGGAGAACTCCGAAACCGGGTAACAACAAGATAAGACCCCTGCCTGGTCTCCCCTTCATTGCATTTGAAGCATTTCTCCCTCATTCATAGACAACTTAGTTGGGCACAAGTTGAGCATTAGGAATGATAGGAATTGGTTAATAATATTCCTTAAATTTTGAGGATAATATTTTACCGAAAAGTAAGACACTCAATAATATATTAGGTATAAGGTTGGATATGAGGAGGAATTAGGATACTGACAAAATCTGGGTATGCTCCCTCCCACATTTTTTAAAGTCTAATGGAAATGACGCCTGCCACCCGCACCATGTCCGGGTATTCTTTAAAACCGAGAAAATTATGCAACCACAATCTAATCGCTTTATTACATCCATCCATCCATCCCTTTACAAAGTCCAGTTCTTTGACAAGAACTAAGAGACATGAGCACTTGTACTATTCAACTTACATTGATTTCTATGCAACTACCAAGTATTCAGGGTGACGCTATAATTTGCATGCATAAGCTTGACTAGAGTAATTATAAACATGAGTCATTTTCTAGAGTGGACACTGGCCACCTTCCTGTTGAGAATGTCATGTAGTAAGAGTCAGGATAATGTTACAAGTTGTAATATATAAACAACTATTTCCTAGTCTCATATTCATACTTACCAACTTTACTTCCTTTGTCGGAAGGCGACAATGTAAAGTATAAATCTAAAGGGTCACATTT
>JAAXNX010002512.1:0-13255 GCA_036491905.1 Folsomia manolachei
AACTTGCCCCTGGCCCTTCACTGCTAGCAATAAGTCACCCAATTGCTTCACACTCTCGGTGATGCGTCCTTCAAGACTGTAAATAAAGGCACACACAAAATAAATAACATCTCATCAATCAACTTTTAAATGGATAGCATTTTTTCCCTGTGCCGGTCTATAAGATGGGTAGACTTGGTCTAAAAACACAGTTGTGGTTGCGGTTGGAAATAATTCGAGGCTAAGATACTAGGAATGTTCACTGACAGCTTTCGCCACCATCCATCCACTCAACTAACTAAAGAACAATGAGTTTTTTTTCAAAAATTTCAGTTATAACTCGAGAAAAATATATTCCAACCACATTTCGGTCGCACCACGAAGTCATAGCTTGAATATTGCTGGAAAGACTCTCAAAGATTGGAAAAAAGACTAATCTCATAAACAAAACAAAAGAGAGAAAACGAGTAAACTCAATTAAACAAAAAAGGCATTTCAACTCCTCATTAACTTTGTACTAACTTCATTAGCGTTCTCATATTTTCGAGTCGTGCCTGATTCTACTTCAACCCTCAATTTAATTCTTTTCAGGTATAGGATTGATACACAGCGTGTCAGTGCCTGAAGCTATTTTTTAGCATGGCAATTAGGCTAGCTAAGGATAATACTCAACTTCTTTTGCTTTGATTCATAACAAGACACAGACTTATGTGCAAGATAAAATTAACAATGTGTTGCAAATATAGGAATATGGAAGAATGTGAAAATTCAAGCCCAATTATGGCCACAAAGTTATTTACAAAGGAAGTAAAGACTGTAGTCGCTATTATGATAAGAAGAGACGGAATGAAATCCACAAAGATTTCCTACTTCGTGTACTATTTATATTAGCATCGGTCGACTTGTAAATCCTACCTATCCGTAAATTGCAATGCCAAATCATCCAAGACGTTATTAAGCTGTGATTGCAAGTCTTTCAGAATATTAGCAGCATCCTCTTCTAGTTTTTCTCCACCCATTGCCATCAAACAATTTCTCCAATTGGACACGAAGCTGTTGGATGTTGTTCATAAGGATGCACGCCTAAAAAATTACAAAACAATAATTACATTTTCATTCCTTGAGAAAATTACACATAATTCTTGATTTAATTTCGACAAATTTTCCTACCACTCGCTCATCCTTTGTATGTTGTGGAAAGTCTTGTTTTGCAATATCCGCATAAGCTATCAATACTTTTACAATAGTTTTGCCAAATCTTTTCATGTAGCGTTTCCAAATATCAGGATCCGGACATTCCAACTTGGATACGACGTCAAAGCATTGAGTAAGTTGAGTGAACACATCAACAACGGAAACAGAAAACAAGGCATGTTCACTGCTTTTTTGAAACTGTGAAGCAAGAAAAGTTGTATTAGTTGATATTATCAGTTAGTAAACTTTTTTATCAGACATTGTAACAAAGTAATAATTCATCTTACCCCGTCTTTTTTGTCACGTTTAAAGGCACCATGTAAATATTCTGTTTTTAAAAGGAAACGACATCAAAAAGTTATCATTTAAACCAGTTGTTTCAAAAATTTAAGTAAAGTTAAGTAAAATTTCTCCACTTTCAAACCAACCTAATGAGACGTCATCGTTTTCATTCAACCATTGCATTACAAAGGGTTCGAACCACCTGAAAAAAAGAAGTGACAGAAGTTAGTGAATTATTTACTACTTACACTGAAATACCGGCTGTCTGATAAGTGACCCAAGCCAAAAGGAAAGTATCACATGGAGGAAAAAAAGAAGTGACAGAAGTTAGTGAATTATTTACTACTTACACTGAAATACCGGCTGTCTGATAAGTGACCCAAGCCAAAAGGAAAGTATCACATGGCTCATTAAAATTATGCATGCTTCTGTAATGAGAATGTTGAAAGTTGGGAGCGTCTAATAAACATGACTTACGCAGGGTATTCAGGCACAGATCCCTTATAGGGTGGCACTTCTTTGACATAGTTATTGTACAACCACTTGACTTTGAAATGCAAGTTCATATACGCCGACGACTTGCAAAGGCGATGCTGCTCATGTTCCTCCAGTGCATATTTCATGTCCACAGCAAACAAACTCCACATCGTTGCAGCGGACAACTTCACAGAGAGAGGGAAAGAATGAATAAATTCATTAATTTACATCGTTAGATTTTATTTCATCGCTTTACAATCAAAACCAGCCATCTTGCATCTGCTGTCTGAGAGAGAGAGACAACTTATTTGCATGCCGGAAATTTATATCATCCGTACTCCAATAGATTCTCACAAGATTTCTAGTTTTCACAACCAACATTCTTGAGGTGCCTTGCTTTGTATTGGGCAAACTCAAGTTAAACGAAATAATTATCAATGTCCACGTTTGTAAGTGTATTTCATTACAGTTGGTTTTACAATAAAATTCTAATCCTAATGTTGGCTTCAGGTAAGTATATAAGTACAAAGACTTGTTCCTGTAACTTTTGTGGATGACAAAACCACCCATTGCTTGACATTTTATTTATTGCTTCTCCTAATCAGGATGGTCCGTAGTATACATTAAAAATGTTGCTTCTCTCTCAACAAGATGCAGGCTTGCTTGGTTTTCTGCTTCCTAATGTTTCTACTTCAGCTTTACGTGTAATGAACCCAACATTACATGAAGGGACTAACTTAACCCGTCTTGTGACACAAACATTTACACTTTCCATTAGCTGAATACATTAAAAATGTTCATAAAATTAAAATTTAAAATAAAACACGTACTTGGCCAATATTAAGTTCTTGAGGAAACTGATTAAGAACTGGAGCATAACTATTTTTATCTTCTTCAATAACGGAAACAATCAAAGCTATGAGTTTGTGCCAAAAGTCGACACTGTCCAGTCTTGGTCCATTGTCATCAGGTTCTCGTTTCGGCTCGTTGGGATCAACCTATCAAAATCAGAACTAGTTTTATATTTCCTTCAGACTTGTACAAATGCAGTCTTGGACAACTTGCGTAAAGATTCATGGCACAGAAAGAAAAAACCGGAGCCATTCCTTTTTTTGAAATATTAAAGCACGCTGTCCGATAGAGATTTGAAATATCTGACTTTTTGGCAGAGTTAAACCCAACTCTGACTCAGTTTGACAGGCCAAAATGAATTGGTACACAAAAGAATCACTCAAAAAGTCCAAATCTGCATTTGTTTTGGCGTATACACATTTAAGTGAAAGCTTTCAAACCTGAAATTCCCTGGAGTAAAGCTCGTAGCAGTTCTCAAATAAAAATTGATAAGTGGAGCGTAAGCAGGCTTTCACACAATCCTTCACAACTGTACTAGCCCGTGGTGGACTTGATAGCTCTTGCACCTATAAAAATATGATTGCATAATAAAATATTTATTTGGATGAAATTTACAACATATGCAAAAATTTCATACTCCATAAAAATATATTTAATTAAACTTCCGCACTAGTTCTAATCTAACTTAAATTGCAAAATCATTTATCATAAAAATTATTACACAAAAAAATTGGTAGCACTAAAAATGGAATCATAATTTTTGGAATCATATTGCTACTCAGAAAACAGGACGTCTCAAAAGGGATTAAGAGCCCTGGGGGAATTCTTCAAAAATTCTTTTACATAAGAAAAGTATATTTTCTCCGTAAATCACAAGAGACAGATTACTGCGATACACAAAATACGTCAATAAAATCGAATATTTCGAACTCTGGTTCATTGCGTCATTAATTAACTTGTTTAAATTTTACAGCAGTTGCTCCGCGTCAAGTACTTGTTATGTACCTTCATTCGGAAGAATGTAATACTGGTCAACAAATCCACAGTTGACTTTAAATCCATAAGCTTTTCACCAGTAGAAGCTGGGAAATTGTTACGGTACATGGATAAATCAATGCGAAGTGAGTTGTGGAGTTGGTCGAGGAGTTTGACAAATTTTTCTTTCTGCAAAAACAAACATATACATTATAAAGCAAACCGGGTATGAAATAGAGTAAAAATTTGTAGTTATACTTACGCCGAAATTGGAAGCTGCAAAGCCTGCCCATTTGAAAAGTAACAATCCGATAAAAAACAAAGAAAATATAGTTAACATTTCAACTTTAATATTATCTTAAATTTCAAAACTTACGATCCGATGCAGACACTGCTGGATATGCAAAACATTGTACCAATTGAAATCTAAGTTGATAATATTGTAATATGACAATATTTAGTACGAACTTACCGGACGTTGCAGTGGTATGAGCGTAGTAGGCGTTAATATTTGCCAGAAGAGTGCTCATCACAGCAGGCACGCTGTTGCACAAGTACTTGGTTGACAAACAATGAAAGTGCCTGCAAATTAGTTTCAAAGTTTAGCACAAAGTTTTGTCAAGAAAAATTGTAACTATTTCGTAAATATTTTGCTATTCCGTGATGTTCGTGCCAAGAGGAAAGAACAAAATTACTCTTTGCGTTGTTGAAAAATCGTAAACGGGGTCACAATGACAGGTATGAGCGTAGTAGGCGTTAATATTTGCCAGAAGAGTGCTCATCACAGCAGGCACGCTGTTGCACAAGTACTTGGTTGACAAACAATGAAAGTGCCTGAAAATTAGTTTCAAAGTTTGGAATAAAGTTTTGTCAAGAAAAATTGTTAGTATTTCGTAAATATTTTGCTATTCCGTGATGTTCGTGCCAAGAGGAAAGAACAAAATTACTCTTTGCGTTGTTGAAAAATCGTAAACGGGGTCACAATGACTACTTTTAGCCTACAGGTAGGTATTTTTTGCCAACAAGAATACTTGTGCTGCACGAACAAGCCAACAGTTGTGAAGTTTTCCTTTCTTTTCACCATTTCCATTCAGATATAAAGCACACCTTGAAAATTAATCTGAGTCTAACTTTCTCTTTGGAAAGGTGTTTAATGTCATATTTTAATGCTTAATGCCACAGAACACTCAATCGTAAACGGGGTCACAATGACTACTTTTTGCCTACAGGTAGGTATTTTTTGCGAACAAGAATACTTGTGCTGCACGAACAAGCAGCCAACAGTTGTGAAGTTTTCCTTTCTTTCTTTTTTCACCATTTCCATTCAAATATAAAGCACACCTTGAAAACTAATCTGAGTCTAACTTTCTCTTTGGAAAGGTGTTTAATGTCATATTTTAATGCTTAATGCCACAGAATACTCTTGCACCACCAACTTACGTCATCGCTTGGAAAATTGACTCAATTCCGTATCGCATTGCAAATTCATCTACAATTTCTTGGGCTGGATCCTCAAAGTAGATTTTCCAAGCGTCATCTCCTTTTGCTGAAGGCAACGGCATCATTCCCATATTCACTTCGCATAAATGGTGGAAAAGATTTTCATGAAGGCAAGTGTATTGTACGTGATAAGGCGCCACCTGGAAATACAAGGCAGAGAATAAATCATCTAGCATTGCCTCATACTCAGCTTCATTAGAATCGGAGCAAAAACTACATCAACACCAAGATCGCAATGTGTGTTGAATCATAATGAAAAATAAATTAGCTACATTTCACAACTTTCTTGAAAACACCAACGCCCTTCCTGCTGATTCAGCAGCTACTACCAAAGTTTCCGGAAATGGGTCTAGCCGCTAACCAATGCAGTAGGCCGTGCCGTGGTGCAGATTTGAATTTCATCAGCAGTAAGTAATTAAGTTACCACCACCAGTTTGTTACTCTCATCAACAAGATAAGACCAAATTGCAAAACACAACGCCCTTTGAGACTGATGCAAATTAGTATTTGTTGCATTTGTAATGTGAAACCCTGCTGAATTTATATTCTGGCAAAAATAATGACATTCATATCCATGCAGAATTTACGCATACCTTTTCTTCTCCCTTAATTTCGACACTTATGTGCAATCGAATAGCTCCAGAGACGGCAGATTTATCCGTTCGTTTCTCCAAGTTGTACCACACATCCATCTCACCAGAAAGGGTTCGGACCTGCATAAAATTTATGAATACAATAATTACTGCTGTGTATTTAATGTTAACTCGTGTTGTTGTTCCTTTGAACTCATTATTAATTCCATGCAAAGTTAAGTACCAAATATAACACATAACCATCAAAGGGATTTGGTGAATGATTGGCACTGCAGACACGGTGGGCTGTAGGATAAATCCTAGAATCTACAGATTAAGCTCTGAGGTGAACTAGGGAAGCTTACTGGATTATGTCTTGGGGCAACTACAAACTGACGGCAGAGTAATTTCTTCTTCCTAAAGTTGTTACTGTACTTTATTACTTTTGTTAAGTCGCGGCTATAGTATAATCATATCGCGTTGCGTATCGATTAGTCAAGTTTAGTGAACAGGATTAAACTTCTACAACAAATCTCTCTAATTACTAGTTGTTTGACTTGCTATTTAGACTGGCCTAATAACCGCAGAGTAATTCCTACTGATGAGCGAAGAAAAAGAAGGAAAATGCGGGTGAAAGTGGTATATGGGACATACAAATGACATAATTAACAGTCTTCCTTCGCAGAATTCTTCCCAACAACCATTGTGTTGTGGTTGTGCCATCTGAGCCGAGTTCTTACCTCAATTATCGTTTGGCCAAGGAAGTCATCACTTTCTCTTGTCAGCTTTTGCCTCAATTTGGACTTGAGATCATTATCTTCATCCCACACTCTCACTTTTATCCGGTCAGAAGAGTTGTGACATTCACTGCATAAGATAAATTTGAAATGATGTTAGTGGAATGACATTCTAAATACCATACAAGCAAAGTTTAAAATTGAAAGCATTCTCGCAGAAATATTCTATGAATAATTTAGTTTTTAATCTTTTGTTGCTCATCTATCTCTTCTATTAAACTCGTCGCAAGTAGGGCACAAAGTGCATTGAATCCTTCCTTGACTTTGAACTAAGGGCAATCAACAACTTTCTCCAAACTTAAGAAAAAGGGAACTTGAAATGGCTGTCCCAGAGCATACAACAATCAGAAAAACAAACAAGGTTCGAAAAGGAATAATTTTAGTCAAGTAAACAAACTTTGGTCTTATCCAATGAATGTTTAAAGGGGATGGAAAAGAGCTTATATTTACTTCAAGGATAACGATCTTTCTGTTTCTGAGTGTGTAAACCTTGCAAAACCATGAAATACACAAGCTTTTACTCAACCCTTGAAGAGAAGAGAGAGTAAACATTGAACCATAATAAAGTCCAAGTGGCTGGTTTACTTTCTTTGGTTTTGCAGTTTTTGCTCTAAATCTTATGAGATTAAACGATAAAAACAGGAAGGAATTCCCCATAAAATAAAAAGCACAACAACTCAGAGGTAGATAACTAACGGTCGGCGGTGCACTTTCTCCTTGGAGCAGTAATGAAGAATGGGGACACTTAGTTTAAAATGTAAACGACATGAGAGTGTATTTAGGTGAAGCAACGAGAAAAGCTACACTCATTATCTTTGGGATAATGTGACCAAGTTTTCAAAGTGGTCTACTTTCACTTACAAGTAAAACTTTTCGTTCCAGACGGGGTTCAGTTCTTGTGGCATCGTTTTCGTTCTTTTCTTGACTTTTCCTACCTGGCAAGTCACATAAGGGTCGGAAGTGCCGCTTTTATCCTTTGCAATCAAACCTTGTGCGCAGATTACTGTAATGTTGCGATTCCATTGTGAAGCCAAGTGGAAAGACGAAGAGGTTGAGGAGTAAACAAAATACATCATTTAAACTGGATGTCATTTTTAAGGAATATTATAAACGTGATTTGTGGGCGGATTCAATAAGCTAAGCTACTTAAATTTAATGGCAGACATGCATTATGTACATAAATACAAAGGTTGGAAATACATAAGCATATTTATTATATAATATCTACTTGAAAAGCAGACTTAAAGCAATTAATCAACTAAACATGAACGTGACAGCAGCATGAATTGCTATTAACTTGTTTTAGGATGATTGCAAGGGAAAGCTAATAAGCTCAATTTCACTGTCCTAAATATTTGATTGATCTGTTTACCCAACATACAAAATCTACTTGTGTTGCAGTTTTAAGAATGGGAAAGTGTTCAGAGTTTAATGGAAGTTTGTGAGAGCAAATACATTTATACGTGTATGCTACACACATACTATTATAGTAAGGAACCATGCTTTCACGGACTTTTCTAAACTACAAAAACGACATCAAAAGAAGTCTACAAAATTCGAAAACGGAGAAAGCATTATGAACAGTGCATGCACAACAAACAACTTTACAAAGAAATAGCACAAAGGCTACAAGAAAATTTAATTTTGAACCTACATACAAACACCACCCCCCATTGGCATATCGTCAAAAATCTACCCTGGGGTTAGGACTTTTCGTAACTAAATAAACTCACTAACTTCAAGTGGTTATGTACTCGGATATGATCTATGGACATGAAAATAAACTACCGACTAAAATGAATTTTCAAGTATTTCTCGGTAGAATAAGTCAAGTCTCTACGGACAATGTGCTTGAAAAACGTTGCAACCGCAGGGAATAATTGTAAAGTGATTGCTGTATATTTACTGATGGTGTAGATATTTATAAAAGCACTATTCATACGATAATGGAGTAAGTGTTAATATGGGTCAAACCAATGTGTGCTAAAAAGTCAGCAAAAACTACGAGTAACAAGTTAAGTGATCGGGAGAAAATAAGTGACGGATTGTGTAGTAAATTTATATTTTCATCATCAACCAATACCTGTAATGGCAATTTTGCAGGACCATTTAGAAGTTCCTTCAAGAACACTTCCTTCTGCTTGGTCTATGTTCGGATAATGCGGAATAAGTCAAAGATATTAAAATGAAATTGAGAATGTCGGTGGGAGCTTATTGGAACCAATTAATTTACCTATGTTGTCAATGTGGGTGTCGGGATCCACTATAAATGTTGTTCTGTGAAGTGAAAACAGTTTTCGTTGATACATTTCTGGATTACAAATTTACACTCCGTCGTGATCTACCTTTTATGATCTTTCTCAATTTAGTTGTTTTGTACCAGAGGAGTGGAATTACTTTTAGAGCCATTTTTGTTATTGATAGTCGAAGGCCATTAACCAATATTTGGCAAAGACTAACCAAAAGTTTACACGACACACGTGCAGTCATCTCAATTAACAGCACAACGTCAATAAAAAGCACACCAATTAAACCATATTATGCCCAGTACTTATATTTATACACACAAAAAGCAATGGTGTTACACGTTTGAGATGGAAAATGCGGCTTGTGTAGATGACGAAGTTTTTAAATGTATTATTTAAAAATGTGTATAATGTTTGAAAAGCTAGATCGAGTGATTTTGAATATTCTTGTGGACTTTTACAAAAGTTAAGAACAGTTTGTATTTAGACTAATACATATACATATGTAGCTGTAAGGGTCTTAACGAGTCGAGTAGAAATATTCAGGCATTTATCGCGAGCCAGCAGAGAGGAAATGTCGCACACAGAGAGCTTATTGTAAAGTTTTGCCATTTACTTATTATTAGAGCCCACTAAAGCCGATTAAATTTGGGAAACAAACCTGTGATGGCAATTTTTGCAGACCATTTGCTAGTTCCATCTAACACAGATTGTTTTATGGCTTTCATGTGCCCTGTATGACTTTTCTCTTCCACTGTAAATAATCCCCTAAAAATACACCATTCCAAGATTTAGCACGCCCATTGCCATCATAAGTTCATGACTTTGCGACTCAATTATAAACGGGATTATTAAACTGTCATTTTAGTGCTAGCGTGGCCCCATAAATTGCGACTCTGACGACACCAAATGGGTGATGAGGGGGATATCATGGAAAAGTACGTCGTTTTTCAAAAATCTTGAATACCTAACTAACCACTGAATAAATTTCATATTTCTAGAAATAATCACACTTCTGATCGCCATTAAATAACTGAAGTTGGTCAAAAGATAAAAAACGAATTTCGCAATTCAATTGAATTACTGAGATAATTTTTCTACTTTGTGTATACAGACATTTCATTAGTGATTACTCTATCCTTTCAACTATGCTACATTTGCTTAAACTTTTGCACAAACTTTGCAACTAAGGGCATCAAATCCGTTGAGTTTTTTTTCGTGAAATGCATACAAACGCGTCGAGGGAAGATGCACTTCAACCTTTCCAAACGAGCTACTTTAACAATGGTAACCACTCGATGAACAAACAATAGAAGACGCATACCTGATGAGCTCGAATATTTCCGGTTTCTGTCTCTCCCGCTGTTGCATGATTTCCTTCATAGCTGTAATTATGCTGTTTGCTTTATCTTCTGCACCATGTTTGCAACTCTTCTCCGCCGCCCCTGTTAAGAATTAAGAGGAATTTTAATACCAGAAAATAAAATCTTGTCAGACTCTCATCCATTGTTTGCATTTATAGCATTAAAGGGAATTCTATTGGGACTGCTACTGGATGGAGAAGAGGAATGAGCGAGCGATATATAATTTAATTGGTTTATAGTCTTCACAAACATGTAGGAGAGAGAAAACAGTGTAAGCACGAACAAAGACAAAAGATTAAAGGGAATTCTATTGCGACTGCTACTGGATGGAGAAGAGGAATGAGCGAGCGATATATAATTTAATTGGTTTATAGTCTTCACAAACATGTAGGAGAGAGAAAACAGTGTAAGCACGAACAAAGACAAAAGTATTCGTCTACCAAAGTTATTCGAATTTTACTGCCAATAAACTCTCACCTCGTTGTTTCACTACGTTTACCACAGTTGTAATGTAATAACGAGGGATTTTGGAAAATTGCTTTCTCTGAATGAAAACATTTCTTGTTCTACATCTACTGACTCATCATACTACGTTCCATCACTAAGCTGTACAAATTAAATGCATTGTTACAGGGTTAGATTTTTATAAAATGAAACCTTAGCCCTACATCAGTTTAATAATTTTCAAAATATAATACATAAAGTGTTATAATATTAATGTTAATGAAACTCCCAAAAGCACACACAATATAAATACAAACACACAGAGAAAGTGATAGAAAGAGAGAAGAACAGCCAGGGTTTTGTTCTTACTCGTAAATCCAGCTGCAGGAAGCAAGTAAGAAATGAAGGATTTCATGTAGTGTCAATGCCCGGTATTATTTGGGGCTTGTGTCAACACATAGTTATCACAACCATTTATATAACCTATTGCCTAATTATTTGGTCTTACCATACCTTTAAACTTGTATTTTTATCTTAGCTCGTAGTACGAGGAGTAATTTTTATTTAAACCTTTTACAAGGATGATAGGGTGCAGACTTTTACTGTGTTCAAATACAATTTTACTGAATGGTGATCTGATCCAATAACGGTATGTGTTAGATAATAAATAAATAATTAAACATATAAAGCTTAGAAGAAGAGGACATGTCGTTTGACAGTTGAGCACAAATAAAGCGACAACAAAATCTTATAGACAAACTACACATGAACATTAATGTGAAGGGAAATGTTATTAACACAGTATCAATGACTGATACTAACAAAAAATTATGTTCATGAACGTGTCAAAAGATAACAAATAACTTTATCAAAAATGGGGAAAATGAGTTATTTTTAACCAAAAAATCATGGGAAACACGCTGGAGTGAAAATTTGATGCAAAAATTAAGAACCCGAACAACGGTTGTGTTATGCAACCAACTGATTCCTAAGTTTCATCATTTCTGCTATAAAGTCTTTACCTTTGTGTAGATCAGAAGGGAACTTAAACTTTTTTTACTATGCTATTCTTTGAAATATTTTAAATTATTTTATGATATGTGATTCTTGACTTAGAATTTACAAAAATTTGAAATAATAAAAGTTTCTTACTTTGGAGGCAGTCAGCATTGAGCAAATCCTTGCACTTTTCATGGCACTTGACACCACACTCTGTGCAGCGAACTCCTTGACGTGCAATTCCCCAAAGAAGTCCCTCACACTCGTAACAATACGTTGGTGAAGTGGCCGTCCATAAGACAAAATTATGCGGTGTGGTACTTGAAATAGGGTAGATCAACGCTTGTAAGGTTTTCTTGTACACGTGCATTTTCTGTACATTGTGCAGATTCCGGAAGGAAGAGGGTCCACAAGACGAGGCAGAAACAGGAACAGAAAGAAAATACAGATTTATTTTCAAGTCAACAATCATTTCTTTTTAACCTAAAAAGATGCTGCTTCTAAAGACTACAACTGTCAGCATGGGCTTGAGTTAGTTAAGACATTGAAGGCAGCAACCATATAAGTACAAGAGCTATATATTTTAGCTCTCCACACCGTCTGGAACACTGTTTTCCAATTACTGTCACATCAACTTTTACCCATTCCACTCTGGATGCATTTAGTATCTCTTTTCTCTACGTCGCTTACTGACATGATTCTACTGCTATCAGGAATCAGTTGAAATTGACATCGCATGTAAATTCGAAACACGTTTCTTTAATAATTTTAGGCAATATTTTTTTGCACGGACGGAAATGTAATTATAGATTAAACTCCGAACTTAACAGGACTACTACGGGTATATCTGATTCTGCGACATTATACCTTTAACTGGCTTCTGCTTCTGCTATATATAAGTACATACTCAGCTAAACCTAAAGCTTATCCGTGGCGTGGTGCATAAGTGCATTTAAGTGACAGAAGGGAGGCTTGCGTGACAAATACAAAATGAAGCGTGGCTCATAATTGAACATGCGGGTAAATTCTCGTCCAAATGTGCCATTCTTCTCTTCAATTTTCAAAAAATTCCCATTAAATCAGCCTCAGGAAAGCACCGCACATCAAGGAGATACAATTAATCGTGATAAATATTAACTTGAGCGTATTAAAATATGTAGTGGTCCTACCTCTTGTTTTCATACTTTGGCTAATCATACTTACATATATACTGATAAATGCTTCACACCAGACACAAGCGTTGAATTATCACAGGTCAATAATAAAAGCTTGTAAACATTAATGATGAGCAATTATACGGGAACTCATTCGGCATCCGAGATCTTTTAGTATGGTAAGTAACATTAACAAGGCATTTAATTTTCACTCTACTACTAATATGTTAGAGACCGGGAAAAGCTGGTATAGTCTTCTACTAATGAGTTAGTAACACTACTTTCATTGTCACTCACAAGCAGGCAAAAAAAACCCTGTTAAAGCTATCTGTAGCCGTTACCAAGTGTAACACACGTATGTACAGCATTTGCTTACTGTTAAACTCGTGTGATCACGTAATCACCCGTAATGAACTTACC
>JAAXNX010002513.1:0-13250 GCA_036491905.1 Folsomia manolachei
TTGTACACATGTCAAATTGGTGTTACGATTAACTTGGACACTTTGTTAAACGCGTCCGTACACTCTGGCTCGGGCTATATGATGCTGCACTGGAGGTTTTGATATCTGCACCCTTTCCGAATTACCAAGACCAATGCAAAACTTTAGTGGCGTCAGAAATTCGCTCACATAACCAAAATCAAGAAATATTCACAATTTGAAAGACACTGGAACCAAGGATTAAAGTGCAAAACAAGCAACCTTTTCATACAAATTAGTATATTTATCTCGTACTGCATAAAGTGGTTAAAATCCTGCATGAATTAATACCAAATTACTTATGTATGCGTAGCTTGTCTGCCATTGATTCCGATCGGAAATTGATATCATTTCATGCGTCAATCGGGACTGAATCCAGTGAACAAATAGTTAAACTGGTAAACATTAATCTGAACTGTCATCTTAAATTATTATAATGAGCTTGTTTTCGTGACTGAGTTACCTAATGGCAGTCAATGGTCGCTAAATATACAAATATTCCTTTTTTCGACAAACAACTCAATTCTAAGAAAGTGGCGATGTGGGATAAGTTGATTTCATTAAATCTTGTGTAAAAATAAACGAAGTGAATCTAAAAAAAATTAGCGCAGATTTTCATTTTTTACGACAGTTATCGTTCCAGAACGGATTTTATCTTAAATTCCGATTCTGAAGAAAGCACGCACTTTCAGATATGTTCTGAAACACAAAGTTGCATGTATGCAAAATCTCTAAATGTGTATAATTGAAATTTTTGCATATCAACCCTGATTCACACCAAAAAACCAATTTGGCACAAACGAGGTTATCATCACGTTGTAGTATCGTGGCTTCCCTAGCCACTCCTAGGTTAGTATTAGATAAAGAAGTCTTTATATAAATCGGCAGAAATGACTTTGACATTCTTTTTATTATGCAGTTGACACATCATTTTAAATATGTACAGTTGCAATTAAAAGATTTAACGAAATTGAATTAAACTAAGGTGCCTAACTGACATTGAATGCATTTCTAATCATCATTAATGCGGAAATTCGGCCAATATTAAAATACTGGCTTTAATTCCTTTTAATTAAAAAAAATTCTAAATCTGGCATTGGTCACGTTTGATTGAACTTGATTAATTATCTTTTGGTTTGAGCGAGCATCCGAATTTTAAAATTGACTCAAAGTCTGTTTGTTACAAATAAAAATTTGGATTTTTAAACCTCATTTATTTAAACAATAATTAGTATTTGGTTAGTAAGCATTATTGCCAGTGTTATGTCATTTACTGCCTATTTCTTATACAAATAACAACTATTATAAAACTTCTATGAACGACTTTACGAATTCCTAAAAAATGTATCGCAATTATCTACATTGTTACCTGCCCAAAATAGCAGTGGCTAAATTATGACTGCCTGGATTCACGTAGAGAGCGGACTATAATTGTACAATATTCATAATTCTCTATTGTCCTCCTTTATACCATGTTAATTGACTATTTTAGCGGAATCACATTATTTTTCGCTATATATGGGTAACACATTTTTTTACTAAAATGTACGAGGGTATAGATTAATTACTAAATAATACATGTCATTACAAATAAGGTGTAGCTTGTCGTAAATTAGTAGAACACGTCAAAAACAAGGAATAACATTTTTATGTATTGTACTACTAATTCGAAATATACGGTTTTCAATAATATGTTACTTTAGCTTTTTTATGGTTTCGTATACAATTTTTAAGAATTTTTGCAACTGCAAAAAAACAGTTGTAATACAATGTTGCGATATTATGATTAATTAAACAGTTTGATCAGTACCCACAAAGGTCTTTCCTTACCGAGTGGGGAAAGACTAGGATAAACAATGAGGAAACAATGGTGGGGCAACATTCATCCACATTTGCAATTAGACGGATTTTGAAACAATCAATTGAAAAAATTGCGACACAAATTGAAGTTAAGGATAATCTAACTCGTCATTCATGGACATTGTCTCACTGAAAAAGTTACCCTGACACACTGAACGGTGGGGTGGATGTGCGTAACAAACATTTTTTGGTTAAAATTATTATAAGGACCTGCCTTCCTCCATAATACATACATTCGCCTACAATTACAATTTTAGTACGGTTACATTCTTCGGGAGCACAAAAAACACAATGAGAGCAGAAGCGCACATATATTAACCTTGGATCATTTTGATTGATTTGGTTTGATGTCTGCGTTTTTAACCCAAAATTGAATGAGCGTGGGTAGATGAGTGAGTGAGTTGTATTTGTATAAATTACTTACATTGCATTAATTACTATTGAGCACCACAAGTAGCAACGACCCGAATTGAAAGGCATAACACCAGATGTGTTGCGAAAACCGAAGGTACGTGACAGCACAATAATTGATACTTGGTTTTAACCATGGGCCATTTTTTTGGGTGACGGTGATCATCAGCGGCAGATGAAGCAACGATTACATTGCGCGATATAGGCTAACTTNGGCATAACACCAGATGTGTTGCGAAAACCGAAGGTACGTGACAGCACAATAATTGATACTTGGTTTTAACCATGGGCCATTTTTTTGGGTGACGGTGATCATCAGCGGCAGATGAAGCAACGATTACATTGCGCGATATAGGCTAACTTGGAGAAATTAGGGAACATGACAAATTATGGGGCACACATGTTTCTTTGACCCGACTTAACAAGAATTGCGAAATATCTAGCGACCAAAAATGAAAATACACGTTACCATTAAAAATGTCAAGATAATAACTTATCATTGATAATCCTGTTAAAATTGGTAAGTAAGACTTAAGTTTAAAACTAATTTCACCATAATATAATGTGCTGTCTGTCAAATTCTGTCATTCCCGACGTTCCATTTCCATACCAGGTCGATAAGGATGGGGATAAATGTAATTAGATAATTGCGTGTAAAACACATAAGTGTTGTAAGCATAAGGAAGTGCGACGGAAGGATCGGTAAGGAAAGGGGAAGTCTATAGGTCAGGGAATCTATTTTTTCTTTCATTATAGTTGGCTGGGATTTGAAAATACTCTTCGGCCAAATTATCGCGGAACTCAAATTCCTGGAATGTAATTTTTGCCGTGATCGTTGGTAGAATTGGAATCTCTGAAATAGCAAAAAATACGACAGTTAAAAAATGATTTCGAATATTCACAATATCGCAATCATGAAAAGTTGTTAATTACCAATTTTAACTGGGAATCCCGGTGGTAATTTCATTGTGACAAATTCTCTCAGTTTTTTAAGATGTTTAAATGGTGTGACTATTTCCAGGATGTTAAGCAACTATCAGAAAAAACAAACAACAGACAAACAATCAATCAAAATACGTTGCTCAACTATCACTGCAGATATTGTAATAATTTACTATTCTTAAAACAAATATGAATTAGATGTGAATAAAACCGACCATTTCAACCGTCATAGGAAAGTCCTCACTCATTGCCATTGTAGCCTTAAAAGCTTTTGAAGATGTTTTGCACAACTGCGGCCTTCCGAGGTGTGGCGGATTCCCGGGCTCAGCAAGAATATACTCGTCCCAAGTAATTTCCGGTCTTGGTGGAGGTGGTAAAGACTCTCGTCTATTATACTCCTGGAGTTTTTAAATAAAGTTTACTTAGTTTGTAGTAAAATTTAAAAATCTACGTGCAAAAAAATAAAATCATCCCTTACATCACTGGCCAGCTCAAAGCTGCTTGGAATAGATTTGGTCAAACTCTCAATATTTAATTCTTTGTTCTTCTGAAGGTCCTCCTCACTTAAATGTTCCCTGCGTTTTCTTGTGTCCAGACTAATACCAGATACTGCATAAACATCGGATTTAAATGGTCCAACCTGTAATGAAATTTACTATTAGAGCAACTTAATCCTTTTATCTTGATTTATTACCAACCATTTCCCATTTATCCTCCCTAAATATCCAACCAGATTGACTTCGGTTAAATTGAACTTCTTTTGTATTGAGTTGAGCCACCATAACATCAGAGCTCATTAAGAGATCGATTTCGTCATCAAATTCCAGTTCGGATTCCTATAAATAAAATTATTAAAATGATTATTATTAAAATGAAATATCTTCGTTGAGTGTCAAGCAGTTTGTGTTACGCACAGCAAGTACCTTGCTGGACATTAGCTGATACACTTTCAATTTGTTATCCATAACCACTAACGGGGACGAGTTATTGTTCCCACCCCCAACAATTTTGTGATGAATATGATTACCGTTGAATACAAATGAAATATCTCCTCGCTCCCATTTCATGTCTATAATTAAAATCGAAACATTTAGACTTAAAAAAAGCATTATCCCATTTTAAAACAATTACATTACCATTAAAATCTAGTAAAGTTGTTTCCAGTCGTATAGAAGATCCTCTTTTATAAATTTTGCAGATGTCAGACGGTAGAATTCGAGAGACTAAAGGCACTGTAAAGACAAATTCATTGGTACAATCTTATCTTTTTTTTCGAATCTACTTTCAAATGATAACCAATAACCCCACCCCAGCTTTGAAAATCCCATTTCAACTCCATATAGAAATCTTGAATCCGTTCCAAAGCTTTGATCAAATGCGGCCGACGAGACGACATTTGTTCGCGGATTTGTTGTTTAGATTTTCGAAATAGAGAAACAACTATAAACACAAAACATGTTAACACTCTTCATCTAAGTAATATTTCAAACCAAACTTTTTTATCTTATCAATTTCTCACTCGTAGGACGATCTCCATAAGAAATAGCTTCCGCCAAGGTGCTCCATCCCTTCAAATTCTTCGCCTTAACCGGAGCCCCATGTCCCAGGAGGAGTTGGACACAGTCTGTAATCAATATTTAAACCAATTAAATCAATCACAATTCAAAATTAATCGCCAGCGTTCTAAAACGTTACCCTTGTGTCCCAACATGACCCCAACATGTAACGCCGTGTTTCCTGTGAATTAAAACAACATTAAACCAACTCCACTAAAAACCTTGTTACCTTATCTTACCATGCTTATCTTTCTGCCCCACATCTACCTCCCCTTTCCTCAGAAGTGCTGCTAATTCCGTCTTATTCCCTTCAAACGCCGCCTTGTGTAATGGGAGGAGGGAATGATCACTTCGTAAACTGGAGCAGGACACACTACCACACCCACCAGTGGGCTTATCCCCGTCCTTATCTTCTTGTCCTGACTCCATGGGTGCTATCTTATCATTTGCGACGGGATGGTGTCGTCAATTCGGACCGGAAGTTAAGTTATCAGAATACAAACTAAGGTAAGCCTCTTATCGAATCTTTTGGTGTTCTGTTCTCCCTCAATTGTTGGAAATACCGTGTTTAATTAACAACTTACTTAATTGTTTGTGGTCAATAAATTCGTAATAATTTTGTTATTTTGATTTTTTATTCCTTCACCTGATTTGAGGGAGAACAACACAACTTTCTCTCTCTGGCTAAAAATCTCGCTCTGTCCTTCTCCTCCTACTCTATGCCTGCCTTTGTTATAAAAACCATTGTTGTCTGTCTCTAATTTTGTGGTATTGTCAATTGTTGGAAATTTCTAAATATTTGCAAAATTTGATACTATCTGTAAATGGCGTAAGGAGATTTGCAAATGTTCCACAAAAAACGTTGGTTCATTATTTGAAGGTTCATCATTTATAATGTGAGAGATTAACGTGTCATCCATCTATCTGGATGACCGTGATGGCAGTACTTATCTGAGGATGACTTATCAGGATGACGACATGCTGTGCATAATTATAACAATAATTGATAAGTTATACATGCATAGTAAAATGATTTGCATGTCATATCCAACTTGGCAATTAGTGACATAACTTGGAACGGAATGAGCCAATTACACGCATGTTGCATAATACTAGATTCTTAATGAATCCCTTGGTTTTCCCCACGGAGAAAGCATCCGCATGACTAACTAGTGCGTGAGTCCACATGAAAATAGTAGCATCAATATGACAGCATTATAAATTCGTGAAATGCCATGAAAATTACTCTCGTTGCTATCCTGGGCAATGCGGATATTGCTTGCATTAAGTTACGTCAAAAGGGGAGAAAGTATGGAGTTTGGTTTAGCTGGAGAAAGTGAATCGGGTGCATTAGCATGGCTCGCGGTTGCGTTGTGGGTGGGATAAGGATATGTAATGGAGCCAGAGTCCCACTGGAATTTCTCCATAGTACACGATCAAGGCTGAATCCATGCAAGATTGATCCGTGAGCTGGGAGTTACCTGTTTTAGTAGAGAAAGTATGGAATACCCGGTTGGGATTCATGGATAAGCCGTGATGGCTTGGCAATTGGCATGTGTTTATAATGATAAATTCCGTAATGTATCAGTAGTTTTTCAATGTATGCTCTGAATTATGTCGGTGAAAGAAGCAGGTGAAAGTAAGAACTACATGAATAGACACATGAACATTATTCATGTAACGGAAATGATATTCTGAATTAGACTTCTGGCCAGGAATGTTAGACTCCTTATTAAGCGTGTATTGCATAATGTAGTTAAAAGAATGTATGTAGCGTGCGTGAAATGAGGTTCATCTTAGAAACTGGATTAAGAAGCCCTACAATTTTTCATAGCCTTTCTTTGTTAACATGATGGCATTCAGTAGTTTTCCATTAGTCTTCACCAGCGTACCTAATACAGATTGACATTACAAATACCTATAAACTGGTTGCTAACTCAATGTCCAGCTAGATGTTATGTCATGTCATTGCTCGGTCTAAATAAAATGTCAGAACTTGTTCTGATATGTCGCATATGAAAGATATGCATTTAAGCTATATACCCGAGATCCAGTAGGACATCGGCTTGGCATTATCAAGAAACTGGATAATTTTATCCATTGTAAACCCATCCAGCAACTTTGAGAATATAAGAGCCTGAATTCATTTCTATCCAAGGTAAACCTCTTTAAGTACATGTGTTGGTTTTAGTCTCCAAAAATCTTCGTAATTTCTATTCCAGAAATGTTTTCAAATTGACAAAGTTGACGTGAATGTACAACAGTGGTGCACTCTCCAAATTATGCCATGACTGAATTACATGATGTCTCTACAAGTGGTGGGTTCGCCAGAAGGATTTGGTTCAGGTAAAGTGAAGTAATTAACTTATTTGAAACCGCAATTAATAAGCATTCAACTCTTATTTCAAACTTTTTCCCAATTTTTCTCCATCAGATGGAAAACCACGCTGATGGTCGTATTTGTCGGTGTAATAATTCTTTTCGGCCTGTCTCATTTTATCCAAACTTATGGTAAAACAAGTTACAATTACAATCTCACGTTATCTGCACAATTATTGCAAAAAGTTATTTCAATTCTAGTCCTACAACAGTCATCCTCCCCCATTCCAACGTCCACCTTCGTAGTTTCCGGGTCGAAACTAATGTATTACGGAGATGAATCCAAATTCGATACCCGATACTTTGACAAATTTCCGGGTCTCCCTCTTCCAGGAATCAATACCACCGATAATCTCATTCTTCTTAATGCAACAGCCAACGCATCTTCTCCACTGTCTTCGATTGATACCATCGAAATTAAGTGGGTTCGGATATCCGGTTCTGAGTTGGCAGAGGCCTTATCCCACTACGCACCCTCCCTCCGAATTCTCCACTTGGACAATGTCACCCTGTCCGATAATTTTACGCCAAGGAAGCTCCCACTCCTAGAAGAATTCTTTTTAAGCCAGGGTGCAGAACCGGAAGAGAAAAATTCACCGGATTATATCCTCAATCACGGTCCCACACCATGGTTGACATCCACCCTATTCTTTGTTGATGATAACTCTACAGATTTTCCGAGTAAGGCCGTCCTCGCGTATAAGAGACCAATTAATGTCACCGTTTTCCTGAAGGGTAAGATAAAGATCCATTCCATTTATTTGTTTACTATGATGTAAAGTTATTCATAACCACAAATTAAAATATAGTATCATTGACATCTTCTATGTTTACAGGATCCATTACCTACCAGTTGAATCCAGGGGTGGATGAGGTTCGGCTTGACATTTCAAATTGTACTGAGGTAATTAGTGGAATTTAGTAATTGAAAATTTTGAGAAATGTCTTACGGTTATCTTACTACTTTCCAGATTCTCACAAAACTTCCCCAAACCTTTAAAATCCTTACGTTAGGACGATGTCGTGACCTAACACCTAAATCCATCCATTCCGGGGTGACCTTCCTAAACTTCTACATCGTCTACGTATCCAACGACCTGTTATCCGCCATACTAAGAAATGCCAAGGGATTGGAAGAATTCTACGCAGAAATACCCGACGGTCCGGTGGACATCCGGCTGGAAGACTTATCCCCAAAACTCCGCATCCTATCCGTGTCCTCAATGAATATCATCCTCCCAGCCAAAGGTTCCAGGAGCTTATCCAAACATCAAGGAATTCTATTTTGGACAAGAGAATCAATACGGATGGCTTGCAAGTCGGGTTACAACTTTGAATGAAAGCATTTTCAATAATTTTGCGAGAATTTTTCCGCAAGTCGAAAAAGTTGGGTTGTTCGACATCAAGGATGAAGAACGCTACATATTTTTACAGAGTGTCCTTCAAACAGGGAGTGTAAAATGGGTTGTAATTGAAAATTTTGGTAGATCGGCTACCTCCAAGGATCCCGGGATCAGTGTGAGTGCTTATCTTTGGGTGGAAAACGTTCTGGACCAAGTAGGACTGAGGAAGGATGCCGTAGATTTTGAAATTAGTGTTGACCCCACCACCGGGGTTAAGATGGCGAGGGAAATTACACATTTGGAGAAGCTGTGGTATCGCTACACTTATCTGGGGTGGTGCCCGATAGACTCTTGGCCAAAGTTTTTATATGTTCAGAAAATTATTGAGGATGGTGGAATTCTAGGAGAGTTTAGGAACAAGGCCAATAATACGGCTGTAGTAAAAGGGACTTCGAAAAAACATAAATAGAACAATGCAAAAAGTTTATATTTTAAGTAAATTCTCTGTTTTTATGCAAATTGACTTGTCTGTAACTATTGCAGATAACTAAATCTTATGTTTGGTTGGAAATGTAATAAATGAAAGCGATATCTCATAATTTGAGTTCCAAATCAATAACCAATTCATTACATCTTAGAATTTCAAGAAATAGTTGCCAAATCCTGGACGTTCTGCAAATTTCGCATCTTGGAAATATTTGAGAATATCAATTTAATTGGAAGTGTAATGTGGCGTAAATCTGTAACATTTTTCATTCTGCAATCTATTTTGGCATTGAAATTTCCTCAGTGATGACTTATTCCATGGTTTGATTGCATCTTAATATTATATATTTTAGTAATTCACAAATAGCATGGTTTGCGTTTTATTGGATGTGCATACATTTCTACAGCTTAACTTCCGGCTGCCACTACTCTGTAAATTTAGCATCATTACTAAAACAATCAAAAAATTTTGTAATCATTGACAAAAAGCAGTAGTCTTTGCCATCGAAGGCTGCATAATATTAGTAATGGGTGAATGGCTGAATAAGTGATTCTAACAAGATATGCAAACAACCACACGGAATTACAATTACAGAATAATTACCATAACATAACATCCCAATCCTTACTAACTCTGCTACAAAACATTAAATGAGCCTTGCTCAACGTTATCCTGATTAACCAGAGTCGTTGGACCTTGATTCACCTCATCCGCGTCAATTAATGGTCAACACTACTCAACACTATACAACAATCTAAGGTTCTCATAGTTAAACAATATTTGCATGCAACTGCAATTACACATTTCCGACAATACTCCAAGTCTGTCTGGTCAGCCATTCACCTTCATCTCAACCGGAACAGTATTTTATTTACCTGACAAGATCATTGTCCCAAAATTATGCATGCTACTTGTACAAAAGAATGCGTAAACAGTGGAATAGACAATGTCAACATTTTAAAGCTCCGTTTTTTATGGCCACTATTTGTTACATGACTCACCCCAGTGTATTTTTTGTACCAAGGGAAATCCTATGGTGGAAATTAGACTCTTTTTTGTGAACTTATGCACACCTGAGTTTCCAAGCTGGACTTCCTTTAACAAACCCAAAATAAGCGGATGGGCGAGATTTTAGTTGCATCACTAACTTTTCTATTTCATGCATATTTGGTTGAGTATGAAGTGGAAGCGTGCTTTAAGCAAAGCTTCATGGTTTAAAAAAATAAAGCGTTTTAAACTTCAAATATTTAAATCTGCACAACTTGAGTTATCTCACAGTGCTCAGCTTGAGAGGAAAATATGTTACAAATAATATTTTGATTTTACGCTCTGATGTCCATCCGTTTGCGTGTGCGTGGTGTAATTATGTGGTTAAATTGGTCTGGTTTGCTTTTATGAGAATATTTGCAATAAGTATGCAATCATTCATGAATGTGCGTCCGGCCGAGGTATGGAATTTAACAAAGTTAAATGCTTGAGAGCTATAAAATTAAATAAATTGTGAAGTACTCCGCATATTTACATTGGTTAGGTGGACATGCTACCTAACACATGGATTATAAATAAAAAAAAGCTATTCATTATCGTAATAATCATAAAAATCCCGAGTTCATGTCAGTTAATACTAGATTTACTGATTCATTTTATAACAAAATTGCATACTTGGTAAATAGAAAATTGAAAAGGATTGCGGTAGGTAATTTGTTTGCAAACCCCACATTTTTTCCTTCTGGTAAAGCTTGCAGAATTTCAGAATCATGATTTATTGAGAATATCTGTAAAAAGAAGGCTAGTCTAGAAATTACTAGAACAATTTAATTACAGTGCAGCATCCCATTCAAGTATAAGTCCAGATAGACTACAACATTAATTTACATGGATTTCCAGTAACAGCCTGCCTATTGATAGAAGCTTGTGCATTGTTAAGTTTTTCAGTCTCAGTCATTAATGCAGGTAATGTGATCAGTCTTTTCTTCCTTAGTACTTAGACCAGTGATTGGAATACAACATAAAATACTCAATTCCAATTAGAACATTGTGCACAGCTTGATTTAATATTATGGGAAATATTCCACAGTTCACCTTGTTCTTTAGAAAAGTTTATTTAATCAATTCCTTCCACCTTCCTCCAGTTTCTTACCTTCCTCTTACATCCTGGAATTTCCAGAGTTTGTTCACTCTCATTCCAGGTCCAGAACTTGGATTGTCTCTCCGAGCTTGATACGATTTTGAAGAATTTGCGTCAATTGTGGTTTAAAAAGGGTTAAAATTGACCAACAGTGTTTTGTTAACGTGCTAAATTGCTCATCGACCAAATTAGGTAAGAAATATAATTTTTCCTTGAACTTTACTACGATTTTAGAAAAGTTGTAACTCCATGAAAAATTTGGGATTGCAAATATTTTGTAATCTATGTACTACATATTGGCACACGCAAAATATTTCTTGCAAATTTTTAATTTTCCTTCCATTTAAATATTACCTTGCAAAAAGTTAAAGTGCATGTCGACGCATTTCTGTAAAAACAATTAATTATCTTTCCTATGCATCTCCAGCCACTTTGGGACTTACCTTGCTTGCAATCAAGGACAAAAAAACCTTGTATTTTCCATCCTGTGGGAAAATGATTAATAATTAACCCAACCCCGTGTAAAAGAAGGTGACAATGCAAATAAGTAAGTATTATTAAGTAAGCCATAAATCCCAGTATATGTGTAGCAAGGATTTACTGAATTGAATTCAGTAAATAAGTAAGAATTCAGTGAATTCTTCACATTTGCATAGAATACGACACAACAGCATCAATATTCAGAGTGCAGATAATATGCACGAGTAAACTAAATTAAGTCGCAAAATAATATTCATCGTTTCCTTGTCTCATTAGTATTAAGAAGTGCAGTAGCATGAATTTCCTTTACCGTCATTTTCTTCCTGTATAAAAACCGCAGAATACAACAACACCCACTGTCAAGTGTCGCTTAATTTAAACCTTTAACCAACCTATGGCCCAATTTACTATGTAGCTCCGATGTGATGTCGTGATTAATTGAATTCAGCAACTAAGCAAGTTCCCTGCTACACTTTGTACATGCATCCATAAAATGATCATCCTTTTATCTGTGAGACTTTGACTGGTGGTTCTGCAAAGCGATTTTTTGTAAGAATATTAAGATACGTCTTTATCTGAAATTAGTCGCCAGTCCAGAATTACTTATCGTGTCCAGACGATGTAGTGTCAATGTAGAAATATATCGATCCAACAGTAATTCCATTCATTGCTGATTGCAGAGGAAGACATGAGATGGTAAATTGTACACGTGCTCATAATGTCATAATACAAGAATTGTTTGAGTAAATTGTCTACGTCAGCAATGTATTCCAGTTGAAAATAGCTACACTATTCTAAACATGCAGCTTTTTTGAAACACGGATCTAGCATCTAACTCCAATTCATAAAACTTCTCTTTAAATTTTCCCCTTCATCTCTCTTATCATGTCCAAGATCCAATCCAGCTTTTTTTCAAATTGTCCAATCAAGCCCAATGCCAGGAGCCTAATTGCACCCAAGTTTCGCAATAGTTGACTTTGACACCCGGCAAAAAATCACTCCATGCCTTACCATCGCATGCCCACCTTTTCCTTCATCAATCAGTCTATGTAGTCTTGTCTGCAATACCCGGCCCATTTCATTTTATACCTTAACAAAGAAAAAAGAATACCTTACCCATCCTCACCTCAACATCAACTCTTTACCAGTAAAACTGCTCCTAAACCTCTACCATATGGCCACATAGATACCTGTGCCATAAAAAAGTTGGCTCTTGATTTTGCCTTGATTTTGCTGACTAGTCCATCCATCTTCTTGCACAAAGCCGCGTTCTACTCTAACTTGGATGTGGTCCTGTTAAAGCATTCCAAGTTAGAATTTTTCCTGATATTATGCAGAGTTCTAGCTCTGAAGTCATCTCTTTAATTTTGGTGCATGCTATACTAGCGAGTAATAGAATTACCAAAGCCATCCTATGGCGCAGACTTCGCTTGGTTGGCGTTGGTTTGCTCTGGGGCTTAGTTTTTGTTCGCTAAGCTAAACCATGCATAGTTTACTTTACTCTGTTTTACTTGTGTTTGCCTTTACATGCATGCATTCAAGTTCAAGCCGTCAGTCAATTTCTGTTTGGGGTCGTGTTAACATTGTGCTCTGGTCTTTCTCTTGTGGGTAATTTTGTAGTTTTAACAAACACCCACTCCCCTTTT
>JAAXNX010002514.1:0-13238 GCA_036491905.1 Folsomia manolachei
TTGGTGAGCTCAGCGTAGGACTGAAATTGTCAACTGGTAATAATTTTGGAAAGTCGAATGGACTTCGAAATTTCTGCATTTTTTCAGAAGTTCCTTGTGTTGGGGATTTCTCTTGTTCGACCTTGATAAACGCTCTTCCTTCCGGTCCGATGATCTTCTTATCCGGCGTTTGTGTCGTCCGAACTCCAACGCCAGGCCAGTCCCCACTTCCGCCGCTAAAGAGAAAAATCGGTTTTTGAGACGCTTCACCTTGAGCTGGACTTCCTCCTTCAAATGGAATCGGGTCCAAACTTTCAGGTTTCTTATCCAGATCGGCATCCAACTCAGGGTACAATTGATTATGTTCCTGAGAAGTTATGGCATGTTTTTGTTTTTGCTGATCCTCCAATTTTATTTGGTATTGATGGGGAACTTTTCCTTGACCATGTTTCAAATCACTGAACGGAAACATCTTTGAAACTTTGTCAATCTGTTTAGGAGTCGTTGCGTCATTTATTGATTCCTGATCTGCTTCTTGGGGGGATGGGAAAGATAAGGCAGCCTTTTTAGACATTTTTGATATTTTCAACTGCGTTTTAATAAAAGCTGAATAAATAAACAAATGCGAATAATGCTCTTATCGGCTGGTCAAATAATTATCGTTGTTCTCCAGAACGGAGCAGGTTCTATACTCGGAACAAAGTCCAGAAACTGGGTATAATATAAATATGCGGAGATTTAATTGAAATCCCAAAAAATTCAGTGCAACGAATAAAAGGTTGCAAATTGATGAACGGGAGAGAGCAGAAACAAAGTGGCTCGGCTTCTTGAGATTTGTCTCAATCTTCCCTTTCTCCGATAAAATCCCAGTCTACCCGTAATTAATGTTGTAAATTTTATTTTTTTAATTTGCGTGTTAATTTGTTACATGTGCTCTCCGGAGTTTTTATGAAAGTACCCAAACTTGTGGAAGGTCAGGGGAGAAATTTATTAGATATTTATTTTAGTCTCAAGTCTACAGTCACAGCATAAATAATTAAATAAAAATTATTTCATTTCATAAACTCGTCAAAAATAATTAGCACGGCTAACGAGACAGATAGAAACGATAATGTGCTACAATAACCGATTTATAAATCATGCTGAGATCTGAATTCTGCCTTTTAACGGTATTTCATATTATCCTTCAGTCACAATCTTAATATCAAACTGTAAATGTTGATTCTGTTCCATTGCACTTTGGCAGCTTCAAGAAGTTTATTCTTCCACAATTCTCCATTCTTGTGGAATTCTGACTGGAAGGATTTCTTCAATTTGACGTTTTCCTCTGTTGCTCCTTCTTCTGAATCCTGGTGGAGGAAGGACTCGTGTCGTATAAGGACCTTCTTCTGACGGCAGGGCCAATACTAAAGAGATAACAAAAATTAACAATCCATGCAAATATGTTGCAAACTCCGCCATAGTTCTCCTTACATTCATAGTCCGTGTTTCTCCAATTATAGTATCGGTCCATGTCCAACTTTTTATAATGATTTGGCTGTCGGTGAGGAAGTGGGTGTGGATAGGCCGTGACCATCACCAACAATAGCAGCGTCCACAATATGACAAGTCTCATTTTTTTTAATTAATCTTGAGTAGTAATAATATATTTTATCAGCTCGTTCTTACTGTTTCACTCTCTACTACAGA
Source organism: Folsomia manolachei (assembly GCA_036491905.1). Taxonomy (NCBI): domain Eukaryota; kingdom Metazoa; phylum Arthropoda; class Collembola; order Entomobryomorpha; family Isotomidae; genus Folsomia; species Folsomia manolachei. The sequence goes on from JAAXNX010002514.1 coordinate 1,669, forward strand.
ATGCACTTTTAAATTTCCAATCTTAATTTCACTGACCCTTGCTTTATCTTTGTTTTTGAGTTTTTACTGTAGTCTATTGTATTATAGTTTGTGCTGCTCCGTGCGTATCGTAATTCTGCTACTCTACTTTGGTAATGAACTGTGAGAAATTCAATTCTGGTATGATCGGAGAACCGTAGTGAGATTTATGAAATGGTTTCATTGCATGTGGTAGTCTTGTGTTTCTTGATATTGTAGAGGCCGATGCATGCGTCAGATAGACATAATGAAGACGATTAATGCTACACTATTAGAGAGATAATAAACAAGTGAATCACCACACACCAATGATAAGATTGTCGATGAACTCAGTGTTTGGTATGGAACAACAATGATGCATCTCTTTTTTATGCATTGTTCTAAAAAAATACACCCAACAAGGATGTACGTAGAAAGATGTGTGTAAACAACAACACACCAAAATATATGTTGTGGTGAGGATGATGCAGTTGTCTGAATCAGGTCACCTCTGCAAAGCGAGAGTGCATGATCAAGGATTTGAAAGAAAATTCCTTGTGGGATTGTAAATCCCAAATTCACTAAGATCCAAAATCAGTCTCATGAAAAGTCTGGAATTTAAATCAAAATTCTTTCTTACTAACACATAAGGATAAAGGTCATCCAGTTTATCCTGAAATGAAGGATGTTCATAATATCATAATGTCACTATTTCTTTGCCTACTATGCCTAGTCCGTAACGGAAGAGGCACTGGGCTGGGAACCACCTTGAGGAACAGGTGTAATGTAATGAGGAAACAGAAAACATGCAAATTTCTGAAGCAAGTAATAACCAGGTTAATTTATTTGCAGAAAGTTTAAACACACAACAACAATTTCATTGTGTTTAATTCAAAATGCTGTTGTCTACACATATATTCTACTTTGTTTCTAAATACCCAAGGTCTTAATTATCTTCGAGGTATCCGGTGATGTTGTGGGGTCGCCCATTTGGATGAGTTGGTTTGGGTTCAACACCTACTCCAACCATGTAGCTGATTAATCGACTCACGCTCTGGTCAACCAAATGATGCTGCCAGCTATTTAACATTAAGAAGCAAATTAGGGAAAAAATCTAAAATTTAAAACATGTGCCCCCAAATACATATTTATACACATACACGACCCCTTGGTTTGCCAAAGCCGCATTAATTTCGGGTGAGAATAGTTCAACAGGAGGCCAATCAAACTCATCTAACACTAGGATGATCCTCTTATCCAGGTCAACTGCTGATTTAATCTCCTATCATAGTCAAGGTCATTAATAGTTGAGGTCATAAATAAAGGTCAGTTCTTGCCTTATTTCCGTGTTGTTGCTCACCCTGTGTAGAAAATCCGTGTAGTTGAAGTCCCCCTTACATCTTTCCAGCGTTCCATTGCTCAGAACCAGGATAAAATTCGGAGCCAGTTGAATACTTTCCATAAGTTGACTGTCCCAGTCTCCTCCTTCCAAGTCCTCCACATCCAAATATCCGCTCACATTACGACCTTCTAACATGACCTTGATAAGCATGGCCAGATGCCGAGATGCGGAACGGCGATAAGAAATGAAACCATCCCAAGTGTCAACATTATTTTCTCCAGGAATCGAAAAAATCTGGGCTTGGGAGCCTTCTAAAGTTTCAGAACCAACAGAGGCACCGGAAACGCTCGCCAAGAAGAGGAAAACGCCTATGAAAGGGATTCGATAAAGCATTTTTGACGGGGCTCAGGTCAATAGTGTTCCACTCAGAACAAGTTCTAACGTCGACTGAGAACAGGAATTAAAAAGAACTTTTTTTACCTAATCCTCGCCCAACAGTGATTTTACTTTATCATCTTATGTATAAAATTCAAGGTTAATTTATTGAAATTAAAAATCAGTCAGTTTGCGTTAGTCGTGGCAATTTCAGGTCGAGCTTTGGTTCTTTGCTCTCAACAATGGACCAGATACAAATTGCATATTTGAAATACAATTCATTATTAAAATGATGTACAATATCTGTGTGGCTGTTATCTGACCTTTTATTAATGCCTATCTAAAAAAAATTCACAGCCTTCGAAACATGACGGGTTTGGTTGGCTATTACTTGGGTGGTTGAAGACATAAATTAAAATTGAGTGGTTCATTTTCCTATTTTGCAGACAAATCGCACCAAATAAATGTGTCAATCAGTTTTGAAGATACAAATGATTTCCGAAAATAAATCGATGTTGGATGTGCTTTGATTTATAATGGTTTTATAAAAATAATCAACCATTTTTGTAGTACTTCTTTTCCAAACATTTTCATTGCATTTAGCCAAATAGACTTTCCGGGATCACGAAATCCATTTCAGTTGGAGTATTCAATTCAATTGCAAGGCAACGCATGCTTTCTATCGCAAAAATTTTCCATTATGTATGTGAGTCACATAGTGACTAAAAATTCAACTGCACAAAAAATTTCAAATTCAAACCCTAATTCTCAACAAATCAATTCGGCTCAAAAATTTCCCCACCCCCATCAATTAAAACTTCCGTTTCTAAATTATTTGTTTGAATATTCGAAATCAGTGAAATGTCGAAATTCGGGGGCTCGCCATATCAATTGGCACAATCCACTCCTTCTCCTTCAACCCTGGCCAATTTTTTTGAACAGCGAAGTTTCCGAAGACTTGTTGCAATTCTGGGAATCGGGACGGCTGTGGCGTTGGCCTACTCTGCCTTCAGGAAACATTTGTTCCCCACGGAATCAGAAACAAAGCTGGCTGCGTCATTACATGCAGGTGGAGATATCCCAGTTGAAAATGGAAATAATGAAGAAAAGGTTGAACCTCCAGAAGAAGTGGCACCAAAACCAGAAGTCACTCTTTTCCAAGTACCTCGAGGATTCTTTACCCCATCCGTCTCTCCATTTGGTCTCAAATTGGAAACTTTTCTCCGAGTTGCAAAAATCGATCATGAGGTATATTTGTGGCGATGCTCATTACTATTGAAGTTTGGTTTTGGGTTTAACTGAAAACGAAATATTAACAAAGACTAAAAACGCTTTGTATTTAGGTCGAAATCATAACTTCGTCCAGCGGTGATGGGACAGAAACCCCTTGGATTCAAGTTGGCGATAAAGAAGTGAAGAGCACCGTGGATTGTATCAAGTATCTCAACAATTATTACAGTATCGATCTGGCTGCAGACGCAACATCCAGTCGAAAAACGGCAGCCAGACTTGTGGATACACTTTTTGAGAGCAGAATTTCAATGGTATTGGTCGATATCCCTAAGTTCTATGATATACACGACAAAGCTTGGGAACATAATGTTCCGAACATTACTTAACATTTTGCTCACTCTTTCCAATGTTTAGGGGCATTGCTTTGTGGCGTTGGGTTTACGATGGAGGGCGATCGTTAAAAGCCGTTCAGGAATTTGCACCAACGGGTCATTGGGTCCTTTCGAAAATTAAGGAATCCGTGCTTCGAGCTGCAAATTACCAAGGCATGGGAAAACAATCGGAGGAAGAAGTTACGGCAACTGTTGTGCAAGGGTTGATTGATGCCGCAGCAGCTCTTGGTACAATAATTTACATTAATATTTCTTTAGACTGCTTGATTACGTTAAGGTAAAGATTATTATTATGTGTGCAGGAAAGCATAAATATTTTCTGGGCTCAACTCCTGGTGATGTGGATTGTCATGCATTTTCTCTCCTGAGCACAAATGGTGTGGAATATGCCGGGCTCACCATTTGAGGCTGCAATGAAGGAACAAAAAACTTTAATGGACTACGTCGTTCGGATGCGGGACAATTACTGGCCTGATTGGGAAGACCTGGTGGTGCAAAATAAATCTGTTCTTCCACATCCAACCACGTCCTCAACATTTTCGCCCCGAAATCCATCCACCACCAACAAGGATGTCAATGAATACAGTCAAGAGTGTTGGAAGGGAAGCGTCTGCCAAATCTTCCACCAATCTCGTTGACACCGGACTTCTTCCTCCAACTGGAAAAGTTGCCAATAACTCTGCACAACCCGTGGCGTCCGCAGTGCCCTCAAAACCAACCCCATCCCAATCCCCGGTAAGAAAGGCGGACGAAATTCTTAAACAACCTGGAATCAGTTACAAACCACTCTCGGTCAACCCCCTCCAATCCAACTTCTTTAATCAACAGCCTCAATCTCTGCCCCAACCAACACTTCAACAACAATCGCAGTACAACAATCATCCACAAATGATGACCCCTCCGACCCAGGCTCAGTACATTCCTCCCCTTCAGATTCAGAGACCACCGCAACCGCAGATCAACTTCCAGTCCTCTTATTTACAAACGCCTGTCAATTACAACAATGGGAATTATCCAATGGGAAGCACCATCCCTGCTCAACACCAGTATTACAACAATCAGCAAGTGGGGGCTGGCTTCATGAGCAACAACAACAATGCACAAATGGTTTCTCAAGCCCCACAATCCCAGTATGGCTATTCTGCTCCGGTTAAACCATCAGAATCTCCGAGACCCGTATTTTGACGACTTGCTACGTGCGACGGAAGCAGTGATGAGATCAAGTACTCCGGATTCGAATGCTGAGACCAAATCATACTGGCAGTAAATGGAAGGTGGCACAAAAACATTCAAATATTTTGAGCAATGGTTGAAGTAGCATAAAGTGCATTCAAAATTTTTTTTTATTTTTGGCAGGCTCCCGACACGCCAAAAGTAAACCTTTTTGCTATTCGAGGAACATTAACAAATAATCATGGTTGTCGATTGTTGCCAATGTAAAATTGTAAATTGTGTCAGTGTATTAATTTGTGCTATAAATCAGTCATTATCTGTCAAATAAAGATGGAAGGATAAAAAAGACTTGTCATTTTAAAGCCACCATGCGAAAAAGTAATTTGGATTGGAACCTTAAGCAAGTGAAAAGTAGATACCCCTTGAACTGAAAAACTAAGCCAAAATGTCATAACTACAGATGCTTTGCTATTTTCATTACCCCTCCCAATAAACAAGTTTTCAGAAATCATTTATCAAATTCCCACCCAATAAATCAGTCATCCACCAAATTCTAAATTCTAGTCAATTAATTCCCCTCTTTTCAGACCCCATCCAATTTCCTCAGACCGCATAGAATGGCAAACTACAATTCAGTGTCCACACCCACACCCGTGCCTCCAACCTACGTCCCAGGAACCAGTTACTTGATGAGCAACCGACCTCGCGTGGGTTCTTCCGGCGGTGAAAGTTTTCTCAGCCGTATCCAATCTGAAAAGGATCGCTTCGTCCAATATCTTGAAACCCTTTTTGCTGGTGTGGACAAGAATACTCTGACCATGGGAGTCAGTTTGGCCACAACTCTGGGAATTGGTGGACTTGCTGCCTGGTACTTTCATAGAAAACGACAAGATATGAAGAAAAAGCTACCCTTCAAAAACAAAATGTTCAGCATCGATGAAACTCAATCTCCTGTCAAAATCGGCACTGGAATTGCGGAAGAAGGTGATGCCAAACAACCCGGAATCCTTGTGCTGCATCAATGTCCTCGGGGTCGAAAAACGCCATGCATTGCGCCTTATCCTCTTAAACTGGAAACCTTCCTCCGTGTCAATGGAATAAATTATGAGGTAAATCTGGCTTAAAACATTTCTTTGTGTTAATTTAGTTGCAGTACCTGAGAGACAGAATGAATTATGTTTAGCATTTTTCATACCAGGCTGATTTCACGGGAACTGAGCCGAGATCTCACGGTAGTCCATGGATAACTTTGGATTTGGAGGATATCTCCGACTCCCAAGTCTGCCTTCAGTACATTGTCAACAAATATGGAGTGGATCAGTTATCAGACTATGATGAAAAAGAGAGATCCCTGGCAAGAGCGTACAATCATTTGCTGGAGAACCATCTGTATTGGTAATTGAGAAAGGAACTAAATTAAATTATTTTGTGTTATTCAGATTCAATGCCTTAAATACGGTTGTAATGGAATGCTATTTATTTTTAGGGGAATCGCACTTTGGAGATGGGTTTATGATGGAGCTCGCAGTCTTGGGTAACAATTTTGTTAATACCATTGGGTTTGAATCCCTTGCAAGAGCGTACAATCATTTGCTGGAGAATCATCTGTATTGGTAATTGAGAAAAGAACTAAATTAAATTATTTTGTGTTATTCAGATTCAATGCCTTAAATACGGTTGTACAGATAATGGAATGCTATTTATTTTTAGGGGAATCGCACTTTGGAGATGGGTTTATGATGGAGCTCGCAGTCTTGGGTAACAATTTTGTTAATACCATTGGGTTTGTTTTACAGATATTTAAACGGGTTCATCTCATTTTTTGTAGTGACATTCAACTTTTGCCTAATAAGACGAAGGAAGTCATTCCCGATGTTTGCCGTAAGTGAAGAAATAATACTTTTACAATTTTATAACATAAAAACTGGAGTCAATCTCAATGACCGATTTGTTGCCTTATCCAGGCACGGTGGAGCAAGCCGCATGGTTTCATGGGCTTGGAAAAAAAGCTCCGAATGAAGTCATTGCTGCAGTTACCGATGATCTGAAATCACTTTCCGAATTTTTGGGTATGAAATTTTGTTTAATAAAAATGTGCGTTTCTTTCTAATTCGCTAATTGATAATTCAGGAAGCAAACGATTTTTCTTGGGCGGTGACAAAGCAACTGAATTGGATTGCACGGCATTCGCAATGCTGAGTCAGATGCTTTGGAATATGGAAGGCAGCCCCTACCAGAAGGCCGTGAAAGGTATTCAATGCAATTATTAATTTGATTTCATATAAAAGCTATTCACAACATCACAACTCATAAATATATGTTTCAGAAACCTACAAAAATCTTTCTGACTTCTGCTGGAGAATGAGGTATGTAAATTAGTGTAGTCCTTTATAATTTGTCATTCTTCAGAAATATACAAAATTTTGACATTGAATGGAATTGAACTATTGCAGGGTTCGTTACTGGCCTGACTGGGACAATTGCTTGAACAACACTGAATTGCTGGACGATGACAAACCACAAACTGTCGACTAATTTTGGTTTCGAACAAATTGCTGCATTTCATTCAAGTCTGGTCGAGTACGCATGGGATCAAATTACTAGTGTTCAAAATTATCAATAAAAGTAATCTATTACTCTCCTAAGTTATTGGCAGAAATACTTTGATGTGCACGAAAAGTGTACAGGTTTTTTATTAGACTACAGTTTTAGGTTGGAGATTCGTCTTCATTTCCCAAACGTATTAGTATTTTGTTAAATACTCAAAATGAAGTCATGCCTTCACTTCCAAATTCATTCCACCATTTAAAGCAACTTTCATTCGATATTTACTTTCATGATTTTATTCTCCTAAGCGAAATTAGGGTACCCGTTTTAAAAATACAGAGCATTTTAGGATTCAAATTGACATAAGTAGTTACAATTTAATATGTCCATTTATGAGTGAGACTTATACTAGTTCACCTGCTTTCCCATAATCAAAGACTTTTTCAGTGCAATGTGCAATACAGTCAGTCAGCAGAATCTTGATACATCCATCTAAGATATGCATATTCGTGGCAAGTATTATGGCTGCAATAAACCACATGTTTGAAGAACACGTAATGTAAAAAGCACACCTACATTCACATCAGTCAATAATTGTAAATGATTTACATTCATACCCAGCATTGAAATAGACCTGGAGCTTCTTGACTTCTGTTCAAACAAGCAATTTTAATTTGATTCATTATCATTTGCAGTATGACAAAATTACAAAAACGTTCATTTAGTGGTAAAAGCATTAATCCTAAAAACTCTCACTCCATCATCCTCCTCAAACACTTCCAAAATGCAGTCGCCACAATGTGCAAAATTAGCTTTAATAACTCTGCTATTTTGTGCAACTACTTTCAACTTATTCGATTCCGTTGACCCAACTCCAATCATCACTGTTACTCGATTTGACGACGAATTTCCCCAATATGACCCTTTATCTGGAACTCCCTATAAAAATTGCGGAGGTGCAAAGGCCGTGTTAAAATCAGTTCAAGTAATTCCTTGTGATATGAAGGCAGAGGACCGGTGTGTCCTTGAACGGGGAGGAAATGTAACATTTAACATGCAGTTCTTGACCAACGAGAATTCACAAACGCTCCATGTAAAACTTTATGGAATCATCGATTACATTCCAGTCTCATTTCCTTGTCCGCAGGTTTGTACCTTAACACAATTTGTAAATGTGTAATCGTTTCTACAAGTTTGATTTAGCCTTTGTTTACTTATTTTATTCTTTATAGCCAAATGCTTGTGAAAATTCTGGGATAACTTGTCCAATAGTCAAAGGTCAACTCTACAACTATACCCTATCAGCTTTCGTATCCCCTCATTACCCAAGGACAAGACTGTGGATCAAAGGAGAACTTATGGATGACAATAACAATATTCTTGTATGTGTCGAAATTCCTCTTAAGATTGAATGATTCTGTTAGGATATGCGGTCAAAAATATTTATTTGCCGTCCCCGTGACGGAGTGTTTCGGATTTGATTTCTCATTTTTGTACAGAATAGCGATAAATTCCAGCAGGTCATATAAATGTCACATGTTTGTATTTTGAATACAAGTATCAATAATAATTTATTAATTGAATAAATATCTTTGTTCATCAATTGTTTAAGTTTGTACTTAATTGAGTCACTCTTGTTTTTGTAAAATAAACTCCAAAGGTTCATCCACGTGACAGTTTGTTCAAGTTAAAATTAAAACATGATTAGTGCCTGCAAGTTCAAAACAACTATCTAAAAATACATAATTGTTTATTATTCGTTATGTAGGCCTTGCATGCAGTTAATTGCGTCTTAGAATTTTCCAAATTATTTTGAAATTTGATAAACTTCGTCGAGGCGAATAACATATTTGGAACTTATTTGCGTCTTTCAATGGTGCATATTTCAGTACTTTTCATGACTTTGAGACTGTCTTGGAGTAAGATTCTTTGACTAATTCATCAAAAGTATAAGGATAATGTTTTAAGCAAAATGTAGGAAATATCTGTCATAGTCATGGGATGAAAATTAATAAAGTCAACAGGAATGCATGCACGTAAATGATACTCTTAGACAACATGCGATAAGTTATGGAACACAAATTCCATTGATGTACAAAGTACATATATTCATGCGTTATGAATATATAGTGTTGGTTCAAATGTCCAGTTTCTTAGTTGAGGCATTTCTCATGCAAAACCAACTGATAGTTGTATCCTTAGCAGTCTCCCTGCGTACATGCATAACTAAATACCCCTTCACTACAGTAGAATTGGAATTTACTTACACTTACATCCCCTTCTTCACTTTAAAATTTCCCATCCACACGAAGGAAGTACAATAATATCTGGGTTTTGTTAAGGTAGGTAAATTCCAGTTGGAAATAACACGAATACAATCCGTGAGGTAAATATATATCTACATTTGGGTTGGATTGGAAAAGAAGTTGTGAACATTGGATATCCTCCTTAACTTTACTGAACCAACAATTTTTGTTTGTAATTTGATATCAGACATTTTGACACAGGGACAGGCTAAGATTACACTATCTAGCCCACCAGTGCAGTTCACTTAATCCATTGAGAAACTCCACATAAATTATTGGGTAAGCTAAACCTTTAATGAATTATCTCATGTTCCCGTTAATACTGTTAAACTCACCAATCGCATTAATATTTGGCAGTTCAATTGAACCAATTGCTAACTCTTCGGTATTTTTAAACTCAAATCTTGGAAACTGCTCAAATGAAGCACCTACATAAGATCACAGAAAGCAAGTAAAGTATGGATTAACTTATTATTTTCAATTGCAGATCTATCAAAATGGACAAATCTCTGCAAATTATTTGCGTCGCAACAACCATTATTTTCTTACTGGCTTTGGCACCCTCCATCGACGCCAAGCCACGCTACCATGGACCTTACGTTGTTAATCGATGGTACTTGATGCAAGGATTTAGTGAAACGCCATACACGGATTGTGGGGGTTCAGCAACAATTCAGAAAGTTGAAGTGGTTCCATGCGACAATGACGACGTTTGTGACTTGAAAACAGGAACCAACGCCACGATTAACATTAGTTTTACCCCAAAAACCGTTACCAACAAATTGACGGCTATTGTTCATGGAGTTGTGGCTGGGTGAGAATAAAAAATATTGTAATTAGTAACAAAATAATCAAAATAGTTTGATTTAATTTGAATTTGGTTTTGTTTTTAGAATTCCCATGCCCTTCCATTTCCCTCAGGTGGATGCTTGCCAAAAGTCCAATATTACCTGTCCACTGAAACCAGGATCAACCTACGGCTACTCGGTTCAGCTCCCGGTTTTGAAAAGTTATCCCAAAATTAAGGTCATCGTTAAGTGGGAACTTAAAGACGAGGGGGGACATGATGTGGTGTGTGCTGAAATCCCTGCGAGGCTCACCTAACAAGTGTGGCGCAAGTGAATTCATTACAAAAAGGTGTCCGTTCTGTTAAATAAACCTTTTGCAGTTAGACAATAAATTATGAGTGGAAATAAATGTCAATGCACCTTAATTTAAATTATGCCAGCAAACTATTCTAATTTTTTGTTTTCTGCCGTTGATCAACAAAATTAGTTGCATTAAACAAATATATCGTTAAACAGTTCAAGCGTTTGAATTGAAGGTTTGCTCAGTAACTAATTCACAAAGTAAGATCAATTGAGGGAGGATTTGCATGCAATTTTATTGCCATTAAACTATAAAGTAAATCTCATCTTATTGCATACATTTTTGCTCTAGAATTGCGATATTTTTGTGTAAGACTTAATTTGTGGTGTAATTCACAACCTCAGCAATGTTTGTACGGTGTCTTGTGGGAAGCCGCAAGCTCCGATTTAGAGTAATATGGGGCAGTAGTGGTACATGTAGTATTATTGTGCTGAACGAACCTAAATACCCACTGACCTTAACCAAGGAAGAATGCATAAGAAGAAGACTTAAGAAGCACACACGTATCAGTATGTAGAATTTCACGGCTTGTGAGAGTGAATCCGTAAAAAACCATGCATCACGTTCTCATCCACTTTAACAAGACAGATTACGCTTTGTTACCGAAACCGAAGTTTGCAATTTGACAATCACAACCACAAAGATGTACAATGCCACAGGGGTCATTGTGTTATCCTGAAGTAAAGTACTTAGATAACATTAACATTATTACACTACCCTATTGGTAATTTCACGTCCTACACGTAATGTATTTTGTAGCAAATGTCTGTCCTGAAGCCATCTCCCCCCACTCCCCGGCGACTTGTAAAAACAACCAAGAACAAAATCATTTTTTTGTAATCTCGTCGGCCTGTTAATACGAGATTGAATTTTAATTTAGCAAAAAAATAAGAAATTCTAATACCTGCTACATACTCATTATCAGAGAGCGGATATGTATGTATTATAAACTTTTTCATTTGTAAAGCTACGTTCCCCAAACTTGGCAGACTTGTTTATGGTCATGAGTAGATCGTAACCACAAAAAAATATTTTTACATATTTTACATATTTCTG
>JAAXNX010002515.1:0-13230 GCA_036491905.1 Folsomia manolachei
TTAAATTTATTTTTACTTTTTCGTCAAATTTTGTTTAATTGTAATTGACTTTTATGATTCGCATTTTTCATGTTAATTATCAATCAAATTAAAGGTATTGCAAAGCGAAGCAGCCATAGCCATTTGATTTAAAATGCATGTCTAAGCATTATTTATTACATTTGATGCCCTGTGCAAGCGATGCTAAAATGCCGGAAACAACAAAGTATTTATTTATAAATAAATCGCCTATTTATAAGACACAAAAAACGATCAGTATTTAATCATTCCTTGTTAACAAGTTTTGTTCCATTATTGTTACAATTATTTTTTATTAGTCCAAATTTTAAACAATCATTTTCCTTGACATTTTCATTGCCGAACAAATTATGAGAAAGCCATAGAATAATATTGAAATTACAATTTATCAATAATAAATTAATTAAATGACCACACACTGCGCGACATTAACAACAGTCGAACGGAGGTATCTTTCTGTATGAGTTACGGTTTCAGATTAGCCATAACAAGCATTTAAAGCATGCAAATCCAATTCAGTTATGCATTGCATAAAACAATCACCCACTAACAAACAAACCATTTTATGCTAGAACCAACTTAAACTATATGTACATGGTCATAGAGTCATTAGACTAACAACAAATTTAATGTTGCAGTAAAGTACGAATTGGCTGGCATGATACTTTTAATTCCTTTTAATTTTTCATCGCACGCATATTAAATTACGTTACAAGTATTTGCATCACAATTACAACAACTGACCAACTACTGAATTAATATGACATGCATGAATACCCATGCAAGATGAAGTGAAGGATGTTTGAATAAAAATTAAATAAAAATTAGATTGACATGGCCCACACAAAAGAAAGAACTCACTTCACTTCTCCATTCTACCAGTTTTTGCTCGTTTTCCGACATTTTTATTGATATTGTGTTTTACATTATTGTATTTATTATTCACAGTCAGTCACATTATATTGTTCGTACAAAGAATGAACTTGATCCAAATTAAATTATATAATGACGCTTGACTGAATTGATGGATTGGTGCACTTCAACAGGCGTGGTTAAGGTCTTTGAATTATGTCCAATGGTAAAAATATTTTGACTCTTTTTATTTTATAAAACTGAAAGTGTGAATAAAAACTTTTTTTCCGTTTAATGCCTTGCCGATGAAAAGCTATTAAGAAATCAATTGGGATCCTGGAGTGCCGCTGATCTAAGATGCATAGACATTCATTGCCACAATTTACATTGCCACAATGATCACGGTCAGAAACATAAATTTGGCATTTGGTCATGTTTACCATTAACGTTATTGATTACATTGCTTTGCATTAGATGTAAGCTGAAGAGATCAATCATTTAAATCAAACAACTGCTCGAATAAGAATTGGATACAATTCTTTGAACAGCCACACCATGGTCATATACCAATACTAACGACGTGCGTCAATGAAATACATCTAGAACACTGACCTTAACTGCAATTCTATTTCTAATCAAAATTTCGCAAATCCGCCAAATGGTGGCATATATGAAACAATATATCTTCCAATATTTCAACATGTCATTCGAAATCCTTTTTCTTAAAACAATATTTATAATTACAATATTTATAGCTGCATTAAATAGAGTTGTCTCTGTTAAAGCCATTGGAATCTGTCTGATTTCCTGTTCGGCTTCAATTTTCCTTAAATTACATGATTCAAGGCCGAATTAGGGAATTGCATTTTATGCTATTTTGTTTTCTGTAGTTTTTTGTCGCTTCGTTTTTTCATAAATTTTTTATGGGTTATAAATTTAACCGTTATTTAAAATCTCCATTGGTATAAGAAATCGGAAGCTGCAATCCATCCAACGGTATTCAAGCCGAGGTTTCCTGTCATTATCAGGCTTCTTCCCAGAAGCGTACAGCAAAATGTCTGTCAGTAAACATAAGTTAATTTTAGAATTGGCAAGAAAATGTTCAACCTAACCAACTTACCTTACCGTTGGGTTTAATTTAGGTTGCGGGAGACGAGAGAATGATTAAGTTCGAATGGATTGTCAGCAAGCTTGAGCGAATCCTTAGTATGCAAAGATATTAGCGTTGCATTTTATTTAGCATTAAAGTTGTTGGCAGTGGCAAAGATCAACAAATGCGGTTCACTGCCAACACTGACGTAAAAGAAATTCTGTTTTACATCTTTCCCCTCAAAACATTTAAACAAATCAAGCTCTCCCCACGGATAAAGTGTGCCGAGAAAATTGTAAATCTTTACAATCTGACCGAGTGACATGAGGAATTTATCACCAAAACCCCACTTTCATGACATTTAGCTTGCAGTTTTACAATTGTGAACTTCAGTGGTGCCAAAACTTCTGTGACTCTACAATTGCCAATTTCAGCACAAGACAACGGTATCCTTGCTATCATGACTTTTAATTTTTGTTTTGGCCAGCCTTGAAATAAAACCAATAAAACCAATTTAAATGCAGGTGTGGCTAATAGATAAATACTCAGTTGATGAAAATGATTCCGTTATGCATTGGGAATTGATTTAATAAAATCAAATACATTCTTTTTCTATGAGCTCTAACCCTAAGCATAAAAAAGGTGTTTGAAGTTGCATCTCACAGACACAATTTACATTGAGGATTTAAATTCCATTCCTCTTAAAATAGTCAAGTGACTGACAAGATCAGCTCAGGATTCATCACAAACAAACAACACTGCATACCAAGCCAACACTTTGCGTGACAGTAGAGAACATTTATTATGAGCTCCCTTTCCTTCTATTAAATTGACTCCCTTTACTTACTTGGCTTATCAGAACCTGATCAGAATGCCAATTCAGATTCAGATACATTCAATAAACATCACATTACAAGTCAGCAACAAAGTAATAAGACTTCTAACCCTGCTAAGATACTTAATAATGGACAGAAACACAACTGTCCCAAACATTCCTGAACACTGGTTATTACGCTGACAGACGGATTTAAGCTTGATTACACCCAACCTAGTGAAGAGTCCCTGGAAGTATCAAAGGTTGTGTTGGTAGTACATAACAATTCTCAAAGTGATCTGATCTAATCAACCTGACCAGATCTAAACTTGACATCGATTATTCATTTCATTACAATGCATTTAGAATTAGAATCAAATTGTGGTTGGACTGCTAAATGCTTTTAATCCCAAACTTAATTCTACTCACTTTGCTAATTGAATCGCACAAGATGACCTTACTCAGGAAAAAGCGTCAAACTGTGAAGCAAAAAATAAGATTTGTTTTCTTTGGTTAGTATTTAGTCGGACATGATTCAATGTACACTATAAGATGATGATTGTGTTCACGGAATGAATAAGTGATATTTATTAATAGCTCGCCTTTTATAATTCAATTAAGCTTTTGCTTAACCACTACTAACTACAAGACATTGGACGTCAAGGGAGGGATTTGCAGATATTATCGCACATTTTAAGGCTTGGTCTTCTTTCATTTCATTTTGATTACTTAATCACGATATTAATTTTGTAATTGTGT
This sequence comes from Folsomia manolachei, assembly GCA_036491905.1. NCBI lineage: Eukaryota > Metazoa > Arthropoda > Collembola > Entomobryomorpha > Isotomidae > Folsomia > Folsomia manolachei. The sequence continues at coordinate 3,534 of JAAXNX010002515.1, forward strand.
TTTGTATTCTTCTCGTGCTCCAGTTGCCATTGTCAAGTTAAGTGTCATAATATTTAAAATATGATGTTTTTGACTGGTCACTTCATTTGTTTGCAATAATGATAGGTTAAGCTGTCCTAACTTGACTTGATTGTTACGGTTTCGCATTAAGTGATTCAGGATCTTTGGTTTCGTTCATTCAATGGTACATATTTTGACTCGAGTATTTTTCCGATCGAAATCAATAATAGGTCTCTTACTGTATGGTCAAGGAATAAGAAATGTCTAATAGATAACGAGTTTGAATAAATGTAGCAAAAAATATAATACATATTTTCATAGTGCAAAAAATTTAGCTAGCAATGAAGCTGATCTGATTGTGTGCTAAAACCTTTCTGTCATCAATGTAAAAACAATTATTCTAAAATTTGAGGACACTTTCATTCATAAAACAAAAGTGAAATAAAATTATGACCATTCATAGCTATCTTATAATATAGCAAAGATAAAGACAAAGCAATACTAATATTATGAATAAGCCCCGGATGAAATTTAACAGCAGCACAAACTGCATGTCTGACACTGACACCATAAGACACGGTTGTTTTTTTTACTGGCAATGAAACAATTGCATAACCAAAAACGGAACAAAATCCCATAACTTTCGTTTCAATGTTGAATCTTGGTCGTTCACGAAATCCATGTTTTACATTTTCATGTTCTATATATTTGATCAATTAATCATGACAAAATGCAATGTTTTATGGGTGCATTTAATTCCATTCTTTTAAGATGGAGGGACGCAACAAAAATCCTTGAATTTGACGGTTACGAGTTTCGCCACACTCAAATACTTAATCTTATAGCTTTTTAATCGTTGTTTAAATCACGCTAATAAAAAATGAGGGTGTGCAGTTTTTGCACCATATTTTCTTTCCTTGAGCCTTTTTCGCAAGCATTACACATATTTCGTAGTCGGCCCGACTTCCCAAACTAACCATTGCCAAGCAAATTATCAATGAGAGAGATATGGGCGAGGGCTTGTAGGAAAGTTTATAAATTTTTGAGCAATTAATCTTATTTTTTTTACTTTGGTTGTGAAACTGTATAACCCATAGCCGATGTTGCATTGCTACGATAACATTAACATAAAAGTTTGTCAAATTTTTTTTTCCGTTTCTTTTCCAAAGTTGAAACCTTCTTTGGTTTATTCATGCTTAGTATCTAGTTGGCTAAAACAGTTGCGTATTTATTTTCACGTCTATTCAGTTTCTGCATATCTGTGTATCCTAAAGAGCAAGGACATAACGACTTAAGTTATTGGTTAGTTATTGAAGTTAGCCATTTATTGAATGCAATTTAATGAGTTCGACATAACTGTGTTTACCTTTTGCCACAAAATTCCCAATCTCTAATTAAAAACGGATTATAATTTAGAACAGGTTGACTCCAGTAAATGGCAAGACATATGGTGAGGCATGCACTATTTTTTAATGAGCGTCCAACCGACTGCATGTGCTGAATAATGAACATTTTAAAGATTTAAGGTATTTATTCTCGATTTACATGGGTTCTGCAACGTTCAGTGACAAATACTTCAATGCATCCAAGGAAGAATTTAGCCAAACAAACTAATGACCAATAATATTCCCATTTTTCAATCTCTTCCTGTCCACATTCTCACGAAGCAAGACATTAACAATCACACACATACATGACTGGACAATAGCACCCAACAACAATGAATCTGACTTGGAAGAGATTCAACGTTGGATGTGATTGAATGTTTCGTCCGTTCTTTAGTTGGTATTTCGTTTTCGTTTTCAAAGGTGACAATAAATTCTGCATCTCACTCTGCCTGCGAATGTCAAAGTCATGAGAATTTTATTTATTCGATCTATTCAAAATGGGTTTTCATTGTTAAATTTTTTTTAACCATGATAACTGAGAAATACAAGTATTAAACAAGAAGGATGATAGCCACATATGCATGCGAAAAAAGTTATATCTTGGAATGTCATGAGAAAACGAAATAGTATGTGATTCCAGTCCAGGTAAAATACAATGAAACAAGAAGTCATGGCCAAGCAACCTCATATCGTTGAGAAGAAAATCGCTTCAATTTGATTTAAAATTCAAAAAATGAAAGTATTTAAGACCAATGATGGGAATTTTTTGCAGAAACTCCATCAATTCATCCGTTAATGTGCCATGAATTTTTAGTAGTCTACAGTTTAGTAGTTTCCTGATGCATGTGGAGTGCATTTGTAAGTGGCAGGCTAACCAATTCTTCACATCACATTGAAAGTTCTTTCGTCGATTTTGATTTAAATTCTCGACAAGTTCTTAGTTTCGGTAGTTGTTGGTACTTTGAGCATCATCATTGGTTACACTCTTACATTCTTGGTAGCGTGGAGAATATTACGGCATGGCACTGTTTATTCTTATCGTAGTGATAAGTTACTCTGCAGCACGCATATTTACACGTTTCTTTTTTTGTTATGTTAACGACACGTTATCTAATCGGAGGACATAGCAGGGAAACTTTGATCTTTTGTTGAAAACGGATAAATTGGAAAGTAATATGTATAAGGAATATTTACCACTGTAGGTTAAAAGCTTACTTATTTCGGGATAGATGGCAAAGTGCGTATCAAAGTATTATAAGTACATTTTTTGCGTCCGATGTGGTGGCCATCATAAGTATAACGACTAATTTGCAAATGTCGCGCACATGATAATCATTAAAAAATAGCCGAAAACCCCGCATGCCAAATAGCTCCAGAAACATAACAACAAAAACTAACTTAAATAGCATTTTAAAAAAAGAAATGAATAATTAACATTTGAAATTAGTCTATTTCGATAGAATAAATACATTGGCAATAATATGGAAAACATTCGTATTCTGTCACCGGAGTATATGAAAATCTTGTAGATGAAAGCTAAAACATAACCATCTCAGAACGACCCATATTTCAAAGTTCGTCCATTTGTATTTATGCTGGGCTCAGCTATGTACAGTATCCTATGGAGTCAAAGTAATAAAGTAAAACGTGACCGATAAAGCAGACAAACTTTTTGTTGACATACTCTCTTTCCTTCCCTCCATTTCATTTGGATAAGGCAAACAGAACTTTGCAACTCGACAGCATTGGATTTGGACAAGGAACTAAACTATACTGAACTACAGATTTGGATGGAGCACGAATAGTAAAGTAATAACTAAGTGGTTCCAAAGTGTTGGATGGACAAAAAGTCAAAAAATGTGAACACAGTAAAAACAAGCAGTAACAACACAAGGCTCAGCTTTCCGTATGGAGTTATCGTAATGAATTTTAACCGGATTAAAGTATTTTCATGGATTTTAGAAATGTCTATTATTGCGCATATCCTACAAACCGACTTACATTTTCCGCAATTGAAATCCTCCAATTAAAAAAAATATTATTTAAATATTTCATATCTGAAATACGAGTCTGATTTTAATGTTGATACTGCATTGTTCTCTCCCTTTTACGTGTTACCAGAAACGCATTAAAATCATTAAGGCATGCAATATAAATGCATTGTTCTCAGAATGACTCCTATATTTACTCAGTCGCCATCCCGTCACCTTTTTATGTTTCATTATATCCAGGAAGAATAGTAAAACCGTGCAATAAACCAAACCAGTAGTAGTAAAATGGATGGAGTGAGAATGGATGGTAATAGCAATGTGCTGTGTTTGAGTATATGTATTTTCCATGTAAGGAAGCATACCTTAAAATGTAGGTAACAGAAAAAGTAGACCCACCAAACCAGCCTCCAGTTGTGGGATTGGGAAATGCAACTAAAACCAGTAACCAGGCAGAGGATCATCATGCATACTAACAGTTAACAGAGATGAACCCAAGTTATTACATAGCTTTACAAAAGTTAGTTACAGGACAAACTTTTAAACGAACCATTCCTTCTACTTTTACTGTGTACATACAACCATTGCAGTATATGACTAACTCTGTATAACCAATACAACAAAGGTGCATCACGTCCTGTACATAGCGCGTAGTAAGGGTTGTTTTGGTCTGCAGTTTTTGTGGCGTTGGTTTGGTTATTACATCGCATCGTAGTAAAGCATGAAGGGTTACTTACATTGGTTAGTATCGTTTCAGCACTGGTTGAACGAGGAGTCTGTGTCTGTCATTCATTTAAAGAGGGAAAAGAACGCTCATTACATGAGCTTCTGAGGTGAATATTTCATTTAATGCAGTTGTTAACTGAACTGAAATAAGTTTTGTGTCGTGTTGTTTCAACGCCATAATTTGAAATAGATTGTCATACACGAAGACAAAGTTCTTGCCTTAATTGAAGTTGGTGAAATTTGACAAGTTTCGAAAAAAATTGAACAGTGAAGTTTCACGGTTTTTTTGTCAACCGAATAATAATAACAGTATTGGTACTGCTAATTAATTGAACATCTCTTCTGCATTAATTGCAAGAATAATTACTCTTGTGTTTTAGCAAACTCAATCAAAATTACATTCATCACTTCACTGGTTCATCTGAGATTGAGATTCGTAAATCATCACTCTTCGTCATCTTCATTAGTGCAACCAACCCATTACTATACAGCTAAATTAATTTACATTTAAATAAACAGTGGTTTGATACAATACGATAGCTACAGAAGCAATTTGGATTTTATCACCATCCCAGAAATTGTTTACTTTACCAATTGTTTCGTGCTGAGTCAAGCAAAAGAAGGAATTTGCATTTGTACCATTCTTGCAACTTTAGTTGACACTTATGATGTGATGTATGAACTGCTACAATATCTGTTTTGTGCCTTATGAAATTCTTAATCAAGCAAGAAATTTTAAGAACTACGTGCTACTTGGTTGGAATCTTTGCCGGAGTATTGTTCTATTTTTGAATGATTAACTTTATCAAATAACAATTCAATAGTGGAAGCCAAACCACCAGGAGACGAATGAATAGACAATTGTTGCCCGATTGTCTTTTAATTTCTACCTTTGTTCTAAATCAAGAATAAACTCAGAGGACAATTGACCACATAGCCGATGACTTGACGTGTGTTGAAACAAAGTGCAGATTTCTTTCCGCAACAACAATTCACTGTCCACTTGAGACAACCAAATCAGATCAGATCTGGCCACAGTAACAAAGCATGAATTGCCTTGGATTGAATAGTAAATTGTAAAGAAAAGCCGAGTTTTACTTAACGGCCAGTTAACTCCAAAAATTGTGAATTATCACTCTCGCCCTTGTGGTACAAAAATAAAAGTGCGAGTAAACGCTTGCGTGTAATCGGCAATAAGTGGTAGTGCAGTGGCAGTAATAATTTAACCGGCTTATGAAGCTAATTGAATCAGACAAAAAATTGGAATTGCTGATTTCAAGGAGTTGATTTTTCTGTTGAAAAGTACAAATTATATAAAACCGACGAACCAACCAAAGCGTACCATTTCAATTTTCTTATCAAAGTCAACTTGTTCTTCACGCTAATGCGTTTGAATGGTGTCTAAAGATTACATATTTCAGTGAATCTATGTTTATCGTGGTTTTACAGCAACTGACCTGATAAAATCTAACCTTGGATTTAGTTTTCTCAGTTTGCTTGTTAGAGATCAAGTATCCGTGAAATACATAAATACGCGGTCATAGAATTGTACTTGATATTGTGAAATTTGTTTCTGCATAATATTCATACACTTTTTTTTGGACCGTCTGACTTTTGCGGTGTGCAATCCATGGTGTGAATTTACGACGCTAAATTGGAAATAAACTTGCAAAGGATTGGATCATTTTGAAGGTAATTGCTCTCCCCAGTTTTTCAGCATTAGCCAAAACCGATGAGTTGGATAAACCTTAGCTGATATTCATGTCCAGTAGAGAAAAGTAGTTTCAATCTCATGGTCATGATTTTCTCATCCTTTCCATTACTCTAGGAGTACACTATAAAAGTCATAATCTGTTACGTAATTACCTTCCGAAACTTATAAATCATGAGAAGCAAAGGTTTTAAACTGAGGTTTCTTTCCACCTGCTTTTTATACCCTTTAAAGAACTAATCTCGGCACTACAATTCAATACTGACTGGATCTTCCCTCCAGTCAACCAGCAAGCTAAAACTCCATCCATTACTGTAAAGTTTTACTAAAACTTTCAAGGGTAGCTTAATAATGGATACTTACAATACCCACCACTAACCTCCATCCAAACAACTTGTTGCTCATGAGTTTCTTAAACTTCGGAGCCTGAGAAAACACTTGGCTCAATTTCAATTTCAACCGAGAAAAATATATAAGTACCAAAGTACCCTTGGCTTTGCTTTGCTCCAACATTTGAACAGACAAACAGATGATTAGTTTCCACAACTAAGTTTTGCCCTAAGGGCCCACGTAATATCTGTAGAAAAGAGAATAAGAAAAACAGTGCATTGTTAACCATGTGAGACAAAATTCATCAAATGAAGGACACAAACACAGAATTTTAGTAGGTAGAAGAACCTTCAAAATTGGAAGTGTAGAAATTCTTCGGATTTGAATGGATAAATGAAATATTTCTAAACTTGCTCCATACAATTTTATTATGCGTAATGCAAATGAATGCACCAAGAAATGTTAGAAAACAGTATAAATTACATATATGCTCACTACCAAAGTTTTGGCTTCTTCGCCGTTTATAAGTTGTGAACATGCCTGTCTGGTTACTTTCCTCTCGTAAACCGCAGAAGAAGGGTGAAGGGTCGTAATTACGTCAAAAATTTAGACTGAAACCACTTGTTCATGTGTAGCCCACAGCGCCATGCACTAGTAAAGGAAAGAAGAATACCCTTAAGGTTCACTTGGAGTTTATTGCAGTCAAACTAGCGACTATGTATCACAAAAAGTTCATACAACGGTTGTATGATGTATATGTTAGACACCAACTTTTCCAGCCAAACCAACTACTTCACCTAACTAATGGCTTCAATGTTTGTTTAAGCTCATATTTTTAAACCCAGGTCCCTCAAACTGTAGCAGGTGAACTCCATTTTATTTCGAAACACATGATGTCTGCATATTCACATTTCGAATGAGAAAATCCAAGAATTCAATTTGTATTCATTTGGCATTAGTTCAGAACAAAGTTTTGATGTAATTAACTGTTATCAAGTAACAATCTAAACTTCAGCCATGGAAAAGAGTCTCCAAAAATTGCATGGCAGTCATACTTTGTAACTTTTTTGTCCTTTTATGAGAACTGGTAACGAATACCATAAACATTGGTCAGTTGGAAGGTGTTCAGAGTTCATTTACAAAACTGAGAATCAACAGCCCTGAGAAAAAGGATGCAATTATGACGGATTTTTTGTAAGTCCAAACTTAATTTAAATTTAACCTGCAATCATCTCGTTAGTTTTGATGTAAATTTTACCTTACGGCTAACAGCCTTCTTCATTTTTTCTTGATTTTTGCTGGAATCACGACAGCTCAGATTTGCTGATTTGTTCCAACCTCAACTTTCCAACACGCAACCGTTTGCAATAGTGAAAACTATAGAACGAGCCAACAGATCATTAATTTTGTAATCGGAGATATAGGGAAAATGGATTTAATAACTATATTTTTATCGACGGGGGTGAGAAATGTTATGGGCTGAGAACTAGAATATTAGTCCAATTTTTATCAGTACAAGTTGTCGTGTAGTCATTCCAGTTAATTGGAGCAATTAAGAAAAATTATAAATGAATAAAAATCAGTGGGAGCAAATAAAATGTATAAGGCCGTAGATTTGATGTACTATAAAAAGCGAGGAAATTTGCAAAATTCAAACTCAGTCGTAACGATTGAAATTATCTTATCACAACTAAACGCAGGAAATGTATAGCTATCCATTGCATCTTATAGCATACCATTTACTAATTGTATCCTGTGGATATCGCAGTGCTCGTTAATAATTTCAAACGGAAAGGATCTGCTTATAGAGACATTGGTTTTTAATCAAATTATATTTAATTTGACACCCATTAAAATCTTAACCTTGATTTTTCTAGTTTTCAACGCGCAATGTTTTACTTTTTAGGTATTCCACTTTATAATTTTTAAACGGAAATGACAACTTCGTCCAAGTCCAACTCACTTTAGACTTGGAGTGTCACTTAAAAGCGGTGAGGTGCGATTTATTTACCAGTTGATATTTTGCTTTTTTATTTATGTTTCACTACCTGAATAGCGTAGGCCATGGTCATCTCATTCCCATAGTACATATAGCAATATCTGCCAAATGAAATGGTATGGCACTCAAGCCGTATGTGTCCCACCAACTGTGCTTTTATTCCAAATCCTTTCAAGAATTTCTTGGTTCCTCAAATCCTAAGGACAAAACAAAAATACATGTACCAAATAAAAAAAACAGGTAAAGCAAAGACCAGAAGCGCAACACAATGTTAAGTTTCGAGTCAATAAAAAGAGCAGTAGCAGTAGAATAGTGGTGGCATGTTCTGTAATGCAGAGCAATGGTCTCACGATTTTGTTGGTTGAAGTTAAAACAAGAACAATGAGTTGTTGTCTTTTTAGTAAATAAATTCAACTCACGTTGCTTGAGAAGGGATGGAGGGTTTGGTCGGACGTAGGATTTACACTTTAGTAGACCCAAATCTTGGTCACTGCATTGTAAGTATTAAGGTGTACAGAAAATGCACGATCTTATAATTAACCCACCCAACAACTTGGATGAAACATTACAGACGACTTAACCCAGAATTAATGTAACCTTTAAAACCTTTCGAAATTCAATTCCATGTTGTCATTTAGGATTAAGAAAAAAAACAAAGGCTAAAAATAAAATAATTGTTCCCAGCTCACAAAGCGTACATGTTTGCATGTTAGACCAAGATCTAGACATTTTAATTAGTTAATTCACCTTTAGATCAGACAAAAAATTCATGTATCTTTCCCGATTAAGTTACCAATTAGCATAAAGAGGTTGGGTAGTTGGATTTGAGGGTTTGGCTTGGTTTTAGTTTTTGGGTTATTATAAGTGATGTGATAATGACCGACACAGAGCATGAGATCTTATAAACTACAATATTTTTGGATTAGACATAAACTTATTTTCAAGTAATAAATCCATTTTCGAGTCAAGTTCTTTACTAATCCTACTCAACTTTTAACTGGATAAGATACTTGCTTATGTCTTCATCTTCAACATATCCTATTACAAGTTTCTGGATGGGGTGGTTACAGTTAAAATTTTGATAGCTACATAGCATGGCATGACAAGCATCTCCAATTATATCTTCTTTTCAACATTTCAACAATTTCAAGGTCCTGTCGAGTCCGGGTAGTATTAAAATTCATAAATTTCTATTAAAAATATTAAAATGTGAAAAGCTGCTAATGCATAAATTCCTTCCTTGCATTGCATTTGAATGAAAAAAGAACGAGTTGGACAGAAAAATGTATAAGAAACTCAAAAATCAGAATAAATCCATCTTATGTCCGTTACTTCCGCGGCTGCCTGGAGGGACGGCCTCTTCTTGGATCGGACGTGGACACAATTTATTTTCGTAGATTTAAATGCTAATAAAAATGAAAAGGCAAAAAACAGAAGAGCAGGTAGATGGAAGACTTTAAGGCTTATCCACAGACAGTTGGATAGGAGATTGGATTACTACGATTACAATGAAGTGCAAGTGATGGTAGTAGTAGTGATGACCTACGTTCCTGGA
>JAAXNX010002516.1:0-13223 GCA_036491905.1 Folsomia manolachei
GCCTCCTCTACAACCAGATTTTAGCTTTCTTCCACCGAAAACAGATAAGACATCCCAATTTCCAGAACGTAATGGATTCCTATCCATCCCCAAACACTTGCCCGTCATTCCAACCCATTTCACAGCTAAGAGAAAGGTTCAAAGTACCCCATCAGCACTTCAGATGACTTTCTCCCACTTTCTCCTCACTAATACCCTAATTTATCGCGGATTACAGTCTGTCTCAGTCCTCATTATTCACCCCATTACTCAAGAAAAAGTCTTCCACTCAACTGTCACCCCGAGAAAGCACCCCAATTCTTACCTTGAAACTCTTTCCGGGCGGCGGAGACATTCGTCACGATATTGGCCACATGTCCGAGTACGGTGGCGAAGAGGAAGAGTCCGAGAAGGAGTTGATAGATGACATAAAGATATTCCACCTTCACCCGGGGTCGTGGGAGGTCCCCCACCATGGAGAGAGTGAGGGTGGACCAGTAAAAGCTCTGCAGATACTGCATCACCACATCGGATGAGGAGTTGGTACTCTCCTGGATCTTGTAGACCCAGGATGGATCCCCGAATCCTTTATTTTTCTGAATTATATGGAATATACACGCATTCCAGTGGTATATTGCGAGGAGGTAGTGCACTAAACTTATTGATCTGCAAGAGAAAGAGAGAAAGTTAAGGGTTAAGGAGGACAAGAGAGTGAAAGTAGGGTTACCTGAATACGTTAGGATAATTGGTATGTCTTTCAGTTCGGTCTGGAAAGAGAAAGCAGCGCATTAAGGACCAAAATATGCCAAAATGACGGGGTGAAAGCGAGGAACTTACCCATAAAGGCCCAAAATCTGTAGATTTTGACCTGAAAAGAGAAAAGTTAGGAATTTAAGGGCTTCCGGTTGTGAAAGTAGACGTGTTGGAGAAAGTGGAGAAAGTTACCAGTCTGAAGCATCTAAGGATGGAATTGAATCCGATGGAGAGATAGAGAAAGTCCAGTGGGAGTAGGCAGAGGCAGTCGATATAAAACGTGGTGGAGTTCATGTAATGGTGGCGGAGTTTGGTGGAGTCCGTCTGAAGGACGCCGTCCTCCAGGTATCCTGTTCGGAAGTGGACCTGGAACCAATCCACAGATAAATTAAAGAGTGTCTATTTAAGAAGGAAGAGAGGCACACCCACCCCAATGTCAATCAGGTACACGAAGTCAGCACAGTAGTCCAGACAAAACCAGACGATGAGGGTGGCGGGCGTTATTTCCTGGAAGTTATTAAATAAATTAGGTCATAAAGTACCCGGGTACTTTACTTTCACCTGCTCTCTTTCCTTAACCTTGCATTTAATGGGTGGCTGTCTCTTACAAGTAACTTTTCAAGATGTACTGGAAAGCTATTACTTTCTCCGGACTACATCCCATTTTCATGATAAATCTCTATAAATGGGGATGAAGGTTGTAATTGACGGCATCAGACTGTGCGAGGGTTTGGATTGATGTAAGAATAGTTGATGAGACTCATCTGTTGCTTCGCACAAGCTCTGGTTAAGTGTGGTTTGGTTGGTTTTGATGGAAAAGCAATAAATTGGTGGCATAAATGGATTTACTGAAATTGCCACTACTCAGGCTCTTGTACAGCACGCCAATAAAATGCCCACCCAACAAGGAACCTCACTCATTTTATGACGGGAAAGAAATAGGTACAAGTCTAAGCTGGAGTGAACTAGTCAATAAATTGGGTACCGTAGTAAAATAGCTGGCCCTAAACTGGAATATTTGAGGTGATATAATTCACAAGGTCAGCTCTGGCTGAGTAATTGTCCATCTGTCATCTTATGGCTGAGCCATCATGGCTATGACCTCAAAGTTAATGTCAACCGGCGTCAGTGTCTATTTAAGGGACAATTTGACCCTGGTTTTAGACCCTGAAATGCCGGATTGACACACTTGTTGGTGGCTAACATTAGGAGAGTAAGCCATGATTAGATTTTATTTGGAATGGGTAAGCTCAGGAGGAAATGGGGGGACTATTTATAGATCTGTAAATTGTTTAACCTTTAAAATCCTAAAATAGCTGATGGTATTTTATCCACCATAATATTTACTCGGATCCAATAACAAACCCGGGATTTGTGTCAAAACTCGGGTTTTTTTGTGGAGTTTTCAATTTTAAGAAAATTGTAAACTTAAAAAACTGCTTATTGCCTCATCTCCACTTTCCCTTTCATCTCAAGACTCTTGAGCTTTCACTCTCCAGAGCTTTCTCTTCCTCTTTTTATTGTGAAAGTTAATCTCCAAGCAGTCTCCTTCTTTAGTTCCAGGGCTAATCCACTCTGGGAAAGTTGCTATTCTTTCTTTTTTCATTTCTTAATTTTACTTTCACCAGAGTAAAGGATTTAAAAATGAAAGCAGGCAAAATTCTGGGTGGGAAAGTGGTATTTCAAATTCCAGACGAATACATTTTTGGACGTACTTTCTCCTCAGAGAAAGGAGGGAGGGAAGGAAGGAAGAAGGATTAAGATGTCAGAAAGGATTGACTGCTTCCTGAGGGAATATTATTTGCTAGCTACAGCAACAGAAGCTGGGTGAAAGTGGAGTGAAGGGCATGTTTTGTGGAGAGAATAATGAAATCTGAGAGCTCCTTCGTCTCCTTTCTCTTCTGCTTTATGGGGAGAAAGTTGAAACAAAACAGGGCGGATTAGGACAAAGATGTGGGTTGGTTGTGATCTGATATAATCCAGAGAAAGGTAGCGATTGATAGGGAAAGGAGAAAGTGGATCAGGGTGTTGGTTAAGGAATTAAATATGTATACGGAAAATGTCGGAATCATTTTTGTAAATTTTGATGGAGTTAACTGCCGCAAATTGAATTTAATAATATTAATAATTGCAAAATTATGAATTAGATCACTTTCACTTTGCTTCCTCCAGTTAGAATATGAAATATTGCCATTTTTTTTAGAAATTCTTGATTTCCTGTCAAGCTTTTTGACATCGTAATTTGTTTGCAGTCCAAGTCAAGTGCTCCTTTATTGTGTCAGGATAAATAATAGCGGGTAAAATGACAGGAGAAAGCATCCGAGAAATGAGGGATGACTGGAGAAATATCTCTTTGACACAGAGAAAGAAACAAAGAAAGATAAATACTTTTGTGGGATGAGGGTAAAAAGAAAGTAGGAGAAAGGAAAGAGCTCTCTATTGAAACTCTTTGATGGGATTCCTTCATCTGAGAGGATCTCAAGATGTTGTGGATCACACACCGTGGGAAAAGAAAGCAGAGAAAGTAGCCTGTTACAGTGGCTGGACAAGTATGTGAGGTTATCCAGTATTTATTTGTTCCCAGACCCGAGAAATGGGCCTAATTTTGATCCGGATAGTGGCAAAGATGCCAAATAAATGTAATAATGGACAAGTGGAGATAAGACGAAAGTAAACTTATGTTGACTGTCATTTCCCCAGGTTTGAATTTGCCCAGAACCCGGAGAAAGTCCAATGAATTATGTCTGTCAGAGTGAAAACTGAGTCTAAAATAATGCCCGTTAAAGGAAAGCAGTGGCTGGAGGCATTTTAGGTAGCTCCTGTCTGTCCCCTAAAATATGGAAATATTTTGACTTGATGAATCCAGTAGTCGAAGAGAAAGCGGAGAAAGTTGCAGAATATTTGGGAATGAAAGGAAACTCGGCAGCTAACTAACTAGCTATGGAGGGAAGACAATCTTTTGTAGGGTCCTCAATACCAGAAAGAAAGCAGAGTCGTTGCTCAAGGTCCTTGATTTATTATTTATTATTCATAACTTTAAAAGAACAAGGGATCTCAGGCAAGGACTCTGAATTCATTTGGTGAAAGCTAAATCCTGGCAAAATACTGGAGAAAGGAAATTAGGATGCAAAATCTATGCAAAATAATGAAACGTCCTAAATTTTTGCAGAGTGAAAGTCTGGCACACTTCCGGTCCAGCTTATCATCTTCTCTGGCGTCAGTTAGTCATATCTTATGATCTTATCAGATTTTGGGCCCACTTTCACCAAATTATTGGATTATTATTGGATTTTTAGCCAACTTTCACTTAGTTATTATTGGTTATTGATTGGTTCGGGACTTTCCCTGTCTTACCTGGAAGGCAAATCTGTAGAGGAGTACCCAGAAATTGTAGAGGAAGGCAAGCGACACGACCATGCTCCAGTAGTAGCATAATCGCCCAGCCGGATCAAAAACAAAGGTCCAGCGACATCCCGTCCGATCCGAGCCGGTCGTCGAGTTTTCCCATTTATCCAGCTTTAACTTTCCCCGGAGCTCTTTTCTCTTGTCGCGAGACTTTTTGGAGGATACGTCCAGCTCGGAGGCGGAAGTGGGGGTGAATTGTGGAGCTAGGTGACGACCCACACCCCCTCCAGGTCCACCGCTGGCGTTTGCGGAGGCCGAGGCGGAAAAGGATTCACGCGAGAAACGCTTCCGTCCTCCTAAACCACCGCCCTGGAAGGAAGAAACAAAGGAATTTTATTAGATTGGTGCTCGGAAACCAGGGTACTATAAAACCCGGGTATTGTGAGAAGAAAAGACTAATTTGAATTTTTGACTGGCCCACTTTCACTCCAATTTGAAGAAGTTTGAACTCGTAATGAAATGAGAACAGCTCTAATAAATAAATTCGTCTATTGTTCTCTAACTTTGTTGGAGAAATAATAATAATTTCGGGGATTCGGGTAAATGAATAAGTACAAAAGGTTGTTGTTTCTAAAATGCAACCAGGCTGTTGCACTGATCTAACCCGGGTTATCTTTAAGAGACAGAGCCAAGTGATCTTGTTCCCAACTGTTACCCACTTCCTCCTAGTCTTTGTAGGAACCTCATTTAAAAGGGAGAAAGTCTCGGAGAAAGTCAGTATGGATCATATTAGAACGGAGGAAGCTTTCCCAGATACTTTCCCTTTGGAACTGGGTCATGTTCTCATGTTTTAAGGAAGGATTCCATACGAGGGAAGTCATGCTCAAAATAAAAATGGTTATTATCATGCACCCACCCAACCGGGTATGAGAAGAAAATTCATTCCAGGAAAGAAATTCAAATAAACATGAGTCCAAAGTCCGGAGGGTAGAAGTAGCGTCCAGCTAGAAAGAAAGTTGGCAAGTTTCTCGGATAAAATTGAGCTAAAGAAGGAACACAAACGGTGGATGACTCCCGGGAAGAAAATCTTGACCATAAAAATGTGAATAAGTAGCCAACCAAAATATGTTTGTCTACTTTCTTCCCAAGAAGAGAAAGGCAGAGAAAGTGGGGAGCATATGGAACATGGACTGGATTGGGGAACTTGTTTTTGTTGCTTAATCCAACATTGAGATCTCTCCAGCCATGGTAGTAGTACAGAAACAGAGTCAGACTCTGGGTCTTGAGGGAATTGACCGGTTTTACACAGAAATCCTTGTTTCTCCTACAAAATACAGTATTTAACTTGAGATATTTCAACATTTACCTAGCCCCAAACCAAACATGGGTAAAAACTTCATTCTGCAAAATATTTGGCCAATTTTGCAGCCAAAATTTGCTAGCAAACTCTGGATTAACCTCGTTTTTTTAAAAAACAGTCCTAAACCAAGTTAAAAGTGAGTTTGTGTAAATTGAATGAGTTTGAGGTTGTAAATGGAAATGAATACAATTTTGAATAAATGAAGCCAGAGATTCACTACTTTCTTTCTCTCTCTCCCATTTTCCACGGAGTAAAGTGGGAGTGGGTGTGGTTGGAGAGTGAGTAATTGATGAAATAGGAGTTAGTTGACTAATAGTAAAATAAGTTAGTTAATTGTGAGTAGTTAACTACAGAGTTTGGTGGTGGAGTGGGGTATAAGATGTGGTTTTAGCCCAAGTTTCCTTACTTGCTGGAATTGTGTAGTGGTCATCACGTCTGCTTTACACGCAGAAGGTCCCAGGTTCGATCCCTGGTTTCAGCACAGAACACTCTTTTTGCTACACTTTTTGCATTCTTTTGTTCTTTTTTTACTCTCTGATCTTATTAGTGGTAAAAAACAGAGGATAATTTTGCAGTATTTCTCACTTTTAGAATGGATCTATGCCGTCTATAGTATTGTTTATCTAAAAAATAGTGTGTAGCGACGTCGAAATGAGACAGTTTTCATGTAAGAGCCATTTTAATGCTTGGATTATAATTTCATATCTCTCAAATTAGTTGGCTTTACAGTTATCTCGGATAAGCACTCATAATATTGACGTAAATCCACCTCAATACAAGTATACATAGATGTGTAGTAAAAATCTGTCCTAGTCTGCTACAAACAGTGATGTCAGTCAACGTCACCTTTCCAAAGATAAGACCTTATCAGCCATGAGACTCAGCTGCATACCTCACCTCCATATAATAGTCTCACCATTTCTAATCGATACTCAAAATCAATACTAAATCAGACTCCCATGCACGACACGAGTCTCTTATTAATCTCCAACAATTTATTTATTTTTCTAATAAAATCTAGCATCTTCCTTGTTCATCTTTGTTTCAAGTCCTCCAATTATTCATCTACTAGAGAGAAAGCGGCTTGTGGTGAAATGCAGCCGACTTTCTCTTAAGTAGGAGAGCTTGATATTATTTGAGTTCATGCCTCCCTCGGATCGATAGTGAGTGAGATGGAGTTAAAGCCAAGGAAGGTCTCTGTCCTCTCAAATTATACTCTCTCTAAGTTCCCTCCCTACTACTTTCTCTACCAAGAAAGAAAGCTAGGCAGAAGTTCTTTCCTTGGCAAACTTTCTCTCCAACCCACTCTTTCATGGTACTCGAGTGCAACGGAAGCTGGATAGATCTCGATACTTTCACTGAATGCCTCCACAAATCAATTGGATTCCTTCCCTGCTTTCTCTCCAGAGCCAAATTTGGACCCAGTTTAGTTCAGTAGTGGAATGGACAAGGCTTAAAGAAGGCTGCTAAGCTGTTCCAGGCTTGGTTTGGGATGGATTACTTTCACTATTCGACCAGGAAACAAATGTCAGCCGGGGTTAACCAAGGGATTATAGTTGGAGAAAGTGGTCTTGTTCTGGATACAGCTTTTTTCGGAATTATGGCAGAAAGTTGACATAATTACAAATAAATAAATATCAAAAGCAGGGAGAAAGTCTGTCAAAGGAAGAGAATCGTTATTGAATCGCGAAATGAGTTGGAACACGGAAATTATTTGTTGGAGAAAGTAATTAGCTGTCTCCCACACAACTGGAGCTTTGGCTCGATAAACTTTCACTTCCAGAGGAATAAGTTGTGGATTTGCCTTGTTTTTGGGAAAACTGACAAGTTACATGGGTAAAAGTTGGTTCTTTTGAAGGGAGGAGATTACATTTATTAATTCCTTCCAAAACTGACAATCTTCTCTAATCACAATGACATCAACAAACACAGGGGTTTAGAAAGTAATCGTTTTCTCCGTTTGACATACTTTCTCCGGAAACAAGAGCTTAGGCTGGAAACATAAATTACCCCAAATAATTATTTGTCTTTCCCATCATCATCCTTTGGGTAAATAGTAAAAATCTGGAGAAAGTATGAAGAGAAAGGAGATAAAACTGTTGCTTGTTGTGTTCACGTGCCACCCGGGAATAGGGCATTACTCACTGTCACCACTTTCGGAAAGGAGGAGAAAGTCTGGCATTTATGCAACAAATAGGCGGAGAAAACAAAAACAAATTTATTTTGTGTGGACTGATTTTTATGCAGTTTTCTCCGAGAAATGAGATTAGTTTAGTTGGGATGGAATTGGGGAGAGAAAGCAGGAGAAAGTTTGTTTCATTAGCTATCCACAAACCAAACCACAAGGTAGTCGAGAAGATTGAAGAACCGCAAACATGGGTGGGTGAAAGCACCACAGGCAAACAAAAGGATACACCTTTCTCTGAAAGTTTGTTGGGTGTGGAGAAAGTTGGGTGATGCCCATCACTCCAACGGAATTTATAGGAATTTCTCTTCAAGTGAAAGTCGAGCAATTTCCCAGTTTGGGTAATGAATGGGTGAAAAGCTGCTGACTTTCTGGTTTCTCTTAAAGAAAGGAATCTTGGCTAACGAGGGAAAGTTGTTGGGTAGCCCGGAATTTGGAGACTTTCTCCTGTATTACGATACAGGAGAAAGTAGGGATGAATTAAACTGCCTCTTAGAATTACTCCTTGTGTCAACACACAACTAATTTGGGAGGAATTTCATTAAGAGAAAGGAGAACAACGGTTTGACCAGCTACTGGACTGGAGTGACACGGAGAAAGGAGGAGAAAGCGGGATTTTATGGAAATTTCTGGTGAAAGTCTGGACAAGTTTTATTCTGGGTTGGGAATAAATATTCATTTAATTCCGAGAAATTACGAGTTTATGGATTTTTACCATATTTTTGTTAGAAAAGTGTGAAGATTGCTTTCTCTGGAGAAAGTGCAGTATGCGGGGAGTACACCAATATTTATTTACTGGCCAAATGACTGGGAAGCATGCGACGGGAGAGAAAGTGAGTGGAGAAAGTGGAAGAGAAAAGTAATTTAAAGTGTAATAAAATCTAACGCGAGTGAGTCTGCTGCACGTAGCAGAGTTGAGACTGATAGGAGAACATCATCCTCCGTTTTTATGGAATCTACTTTCTCCGGACTTTCACTCCACTGCTTTCTCTTACCTGCTGATATTCTATTCCCATTATTTCTCTACTTTCACTTTATTACGGGACGGCTTCCTGTTCAACTTGAGGAGAAAGCAGAAAACGGTCTACTTTCTTCAGGAATAAGAGGTCTTTAATGAATTTGTGACGAGTCTTTCCGCGGTATTTTCAAAAAATTGCAACATTTCTCCTCGAGAAAGTACATTAATCCCGAGAAAGTAAGTGAAAGTTACTCACGGTAAGTGAAGAAAGGCCACCAGACACTCCCAACCGATTTCCTACGAGGTCCAGGAGACTTTGTTTGGATGCGGAGCGACCTCCTCCGCCAAGCGAGGCACGCCCATCGGTGCCACGACTGGAGAAGTAGCCGCTCCCACTGTCACCACCTCTTTCTTCNCTTTCTTCGGTCCCATTCCTCAATTCGGATACCACGTGGTGCTCTCCGCCTAAAAAGAAGAAAAAACATTGAAATAATGACACAAAATACCGGAATCCGTCACATTCCTGGGGAGAAAGTTGTCAAAAATGCGGGCATCCTACTTTCACAGCTCCAATAAGAGCTACAACTTGTTTCATTTTGATGCCAGTCATTAAATGAGACTTGACTGGAACTTGTCCAGGAATGTCCTGGAGGTCAAATTAGGGTTTTATAGTCAACCCGAGATGAGATTGTGGCTGCAGCTGGTTAAACAGGGTCCAGATTTTATGGGGATGATTAAAATGACCCCACTAAAGTTGTATGGAACTCGTAACAATTTAATGGAAACAAGCAAATTAAGGAATGCGGGTCAAACTGCATTTTATGGTTTGGTCGGGATTAGTCTTAAAAATGTTTGCAGGGAAAAGTTTGCTGATAAAAGTGAAAGTTGTCGTGAAAGTGACTCACCACCGAGTAGCGGACTGCCCACGGAAAGGCCACTGGATTGCTGGGGATGAACTAGTCTCTCGGAAACTGTCCCCACGGAAGAGGGAGGTGGGAGGAGGGGCTGAGTTTGAGTCTGGGGCTGAGGTCGCGTCCCGGCACTCGTTATTATTCCTGGAAATAAGGGAACAAAACAGGACTCAATTACATATCAAAAAAATTATAAAAATTATATCTGTAAATAATTATCGTATCTAAAAATTGTTTAATAATTAGTTAGTGGCGACAAAGCATGACAATTAGGTCCCAGATAAGATGTTATCTTAAAAATAGTTGGGAATAACACAAAATCTCTTTTAAAATGGGAACTACTCCTTATTTTGGTGTCTTTCACTGCCTGGAGAATGGATGGGAATTGATTTTATAGGTTGGAATGTTAGCATGCATTCCAGCCACTTGTGGTGTCTTACTTAGCCTTACTCTAATCTTTACAGTTCAAAGTAAGTGAGTGTGGGTGGGTGTGCCATTGAATTCATGGATTTCATCATGAATTTCATTCTGTATTCTTACAAATTCCAGTCACATTCCTGCAACCAGGATATTGATACTAACCTGAGCCTGTTATGACTGAGACAGGATTGGATGGGCATCATTTCTTTATGCAAAGTGGGACAGAGTCAATTCTCAATCCCTTCCACTTCCCTTTTATCTTATGACGACTAACGATCAGTGTGGCTGGATAAAATAAAATAAAATAAAATAAAATACGTGCTCCATACTCTGGACGAGTTAGAATTGCAGTCCTACTTTCTCCACGGATAGTAACCAGTAGCCAATAATGGTTAATGCACTGCAAATATGGAATGAGACGACACTCTGAGGTTGGTTGGTTAGGTTCTCTCCTGGGAAATAATTTCAGAGCCATTTTATTCCTGCAGAGAGAGTGTCTCGTCATCGGTGAATATTTTAAAAGTCACCCAGATACAAGTAGCTAGAAGCAGGTTGGTTACTTTCACCCGGATGGAGAATAGGAATATGGTGGAGATTATGGAGACTAGGAAATGAATAAAGATTTATCTGTGGGAGGAGTAAACAAAGGGTGCAGGCATTATACATGGAGGTAATAATGGAGGTTGGAAGACATGAATTGCCTAAAACGTTGTTACATTGTTTGTAATATTTAACCTAGTTAGCAACCAGTTATTTATAAACAAATTAAAAATATAAGTGTGACTCCCAACGTGTGCAAAAATAGAATTATTTGTAATTTCTAGTAAAACCTAGAATTCGGAAATTGACTACTTTTCAAATCTGGCTCAGACGGAGAAATCAGACGGAGAAATGTGGCAGAAACAGATTTCTTTGCTTTCTTTGAATTTTGGCTTTCTCCGCTAGTCTTTCACAGTGAAGTTCACTTGTGAAATATTTCCTGTCACTTTCACCACTTTGATCGTTCTTTCCTTGCATCCATCTTATTTTGCTTTTGTCGCCATTTCTTGCAGAAAAAGAGCGTTTCAAGTTGCAATTTCCAACAATTCTTATTTTGCTGCTTTCACCTTTTCCATAACATCCTAAAAAATTATTATAAAGAAAAATTCCTAGTACAATAATTGCCAACTTTTACTTTAGCCCGAATTGGGTAAACTTGGAATAAAATGGAATAAAATGTAAATTAGATGGGATGGTATTTGGAATATTTATTTATTTCCCGGAGTTGATTTGGATTCCAGATTCCTAAACTAT
The DNA here is from genome assembly GCA_036491905.1 of Folsomia manolachei. Classification (NCBI taxonomy): domain Eukaryota; kingdom Metazoa; phylum Arthropoda; class Collembola; order Entomobryomorpha; family Isotomidae; genus Folsomia; species Folsomia manolachei. The sequence continues at coordinate 11,205 of JAAXNX010002516.1, forward strand.
TGCATTTGGCACTCTCTCCATTCCAGGATTCTAATTCAAAGTCATTACTTCAGCCCAGACTTTCACTCTCTGTAGCTAAGGGATGAGCTCCTTTCTCGGGATTAGCCCGAATCCGGAACTGGATCTGGATCCTCTGATTTTGGCAACCACCACATTCCAATCCTAATTTACATGATTCCATTCCGGGAAAATTGGCAGCAAATAAAATCCAATGAAATGAAATAAAGGAGGGGAGAAGGACAAGTAATGACTATCCAGTAGTGACTTTCTTTCTGACTTTCTCTGCTTTATGGGGTGGGTGTCAATATTGGCTGAAGGAGAGACAGAGGAATTATTGGTTGTCATTCTTCACTGCCTGTTATTGACTGGAGACGAGGAGTGGGTGGGGTTGAGGTAGGATAATGAGGAGACAACAATAATTACTGGAATTAACCAGTCATTAACTGGGCGACTGGCTAGTATGTAAATGTCAGGAAAGAATGCTAGAATAGCTGACCTAGAGAAAGGAGAGAAAGTAAAATAAAGCCAGAAGTCGTTTCTAGACCAAATTACTGAAATATGACCCAAATTCCAGGGTCTGGATGCTTGGGGTGTTCCCAAAATGTGGGTGTGGTTCATCTCTTAAAGATTGAATAAGGTTGCAGCCTCTCGCAGATTACGAGCCGGATCTGAATGATATTAAAATATTTACAAATGTATTCATTTTTATTTACGGTGTTAAACTTGTCGAAGTTTGGATGTTCTGGTTTTCAGCCGAGTTGCACCTTTTCTAGGAATCCGAGCTAATTGGAAAGCACAAACAAGTTCATCAAGTTCTGAAGGAGTGGGAGTGAAAGGTGAAAGTTCTACCTGGCTCTCAATCAGAGAAGTGAGTGAGATCAAAGGAGTAAATGTGATGACTCGGCAGCCCGGATAGGTCAACTAATGCTAAGAAGTGACCTGAATGCAAGCCAAGGAGTGAGTGAGCCAAAGAATCAAGTAAATTAGGAGAAAACTGGAGCCAGAGAAAGTTTGGAGATGGAATTTATTCATTTCCTTAGATCCTGGGTGACTAATAAAGGTTTTAAGGGGGCCATGGGGAAAGGTAGGCTTCATTAGGGGACCCTTTGTTAAATGGTGTTTGATTGAATGCAAAATTAGGCTGGGCTAGAATTGGAGTAAAGGTGGGTAAAAGTTTGGAATTGATTAGATTCTTAAAATATTTGAGATTGTTCCTGGTTTGTAGCATTTAATGGAATTAAACTGGGTTTAATTGGATGATCAATTCCAGGATTGGGTGGAAAGGACGTTTTTTTATGAAATGGCTGATATTTTGATCCTTTTCCACCTGAATTCACTCCAATTGCAGATGAGAGATCAAAGGTGAGTCAAGTACGGAGTTCTGAGGCAGCTTTAATTGAGTGGCTTGTAAGGAGAAAGCATGCGTTTCTCCAGGCACCCACTGCAGGTATTTTGGATGGATGGATAGCTCAAGGCTGTCAGAGGTGGATGTCAATATTTATTGGGAAATGCTCTCAATTTGAGAGAGTTGTCTAAAGATTAAGGTCGGTATCTTATTTCAGTAAGTTTGCACAAAATAGGGTTAACCTTGTCAAAAAATGTATCTTTGTTTAAAGAAATGAAGGGAATTACAAGTTTGTCTGATTAAGTAAAAGTGAAAAGTTTATAAAATCCTGGTTAAGGAAAAGTAAATAATTTGGGATGAAGAGTGTTTCAGGAACTTTTAAGAAACTGGATTTAGGTATTTTTTGAGGAAAAGTCTATAATCTTTTTTAGAATATAGTTTAAAATACTTGAATTTTATTATAATCGACGTTAAACTAAATCAAGCTCTCTTTCTTAATGAATTCCGACAGTGGGACTATTTTAAATCATTATTTGTTGCACATCACAACACTAACTTGAAGCAGGCATAGCATGGCTTTCTCTGCTTTCTAGCAATCTTTTCAAGAAAGGTAAATGTTTGGATATTCGACCAGAAGGATAAAAAGGAAGGTTTGGAACCCACCCACAGACTGG
>JAAXNX010002517.1:0-13220 GCA_036491905.1 Folsomia manolachei
TTTTTAGGCCTATATATTTTAGCATTCCTTTTAGGAGTAATAAAATTTCTAACTTGGAAAGAAGGATGTTGATTGGCCGTGCTGTCTACTAAAAGGAAACCAAATTTTTCTTTTCCTGCATCTTGCAATGCCTGGCGTAAAAATTTGGAATTGTAATCTGGAAACATGGATCGACTGACATAGTCCATCATTCGCCAATCCATGCGACATGGAAAAATTATCTGATAACTAGCATTGAGTACAGCTGATCTAAAACCATGGTTATGCATGGCTTGTATTGTTACAATGCAAAACGTTTTTCTGTGATGAGATAGTCGGAAAAATATATCTAAAATTTCTTGTTTTCTATATTTATTGGACTGGAAATCTAAAAATTTAAAAAATAAATAAAAAATAAAAACAAAATGGACAAATATCGCAAGCGTGATGATTATTTTTCGCACTCAAACTGCTCAAATTGGAAATGAGACAGTAGTGATAATTATTATTTTTTGACAGCAACAGCAAATTTATGTTAAGCTCTTTGTATTCAAACAAAGGTTAATACAATGGAGGAGCCCTTTTTTGCATTTTTTGAGAGGCTCTGGTGACCACGGCCAAGAATAAGAAATTTAGGAATTTTGGAATTTTGGAGTGAATAGAAGGAATGTGATGAACACATCCTATGAAAAGCTAAGTTTCTTATTTTTGGCCGTGGAAGATACAAGGTCTGAAAGTGGTGGTGGTTTGGCATATTTTGCATCATTTTATGCATTTTTCATGCATTTTTCCAAAAAGTGATGGATTGGTGCCCCATGGTGACAAGTCAAAGATTGACCTCTCACTTTCTTTGACTTTTCCACTTGCCTCTTCTCTGTCCCTTGCATTTTTTGGTCACTCCATTTCTGGAATTCGACCGGATAACATCTCCTCCACCCACCCGTCAGTGTCTAGTTTTTGGAACATTTTTGGACATTGGATTTTCGCACATTGGATTGGAATCGGGTAAATAATCATTTTCTACATTCGTACACTAATGGGTGGAAGTTAAGGGATTTTGTAGTTTTTTTTCGTTTTGTTCATTCGTTTTTTTTGTGGGTGAGTTTTTGTGGGGTAAGCAATTGGAAATGTGTTTATGGGGTACTTTTTTATTGTTGGGGTTCTTTTTGTTTAATGTTTGAGTGGTTGATGAATGACTTATTTTACTTTATTACAAAAGCGTTACTTGCAAAAAGATGACTTTTCGCCCCACGGTCACGCCCGATTTTTATTTAGTTCAAAGACTTAGAAAAAATTCCCATTTCCGGCAGGATGCATTCTAATGATATATTTTTTTGCATTCCAGATTTTTTTTTGTTGGGTGGGTTTTTGTGGGGTAAGCAATTGTAAATGTGTTTGTAGGGTACTTTTTCATTGTTGGGGTTCTTTTTGTTCATTTTTTGAGTGGTTGATGAATGACTTCAGTCGTTATTTATTTACTTTATTACAAAAGCGTTACGTGAAAAAAGATGACTTTTCGCCCCACGGTCACGCCCGATTTTTATTTAGTTCAAAGACTTAGAAAAAATTCCCATTTCCGGCAGGATGCATTCTAATGATATATTTTTTTGCATTCCAGGATTAAGTCAAGTAGGATTCAGCCCAGGACGTGCATAATTCTGAGGACGCTCTTGCATGATGGATGTTGATCCGGAACAAGTTTTATCTACTCAAGAATCGGCAGGAACTGTTAATGGTGTTGTGTCACTTTACTTATTTATGTCTTATCATGAGTATTGATATTATGATGATGTGTGTTTTTAATTTATTTTGGTTAAATGCTAATTGTCAATGTTTGCTTTGCTATAAGTTGATGACCCACCACCACCACCCCGTGGACGGACATTTTGTTGTATGAGGAAAATTGGAGAATGCAAGAAACGTCTGGAGAAGAAGGACAGGAAGGTGAAAGTGATGGATGGGACACACCAGCAAGAATTTCTTTTGTTTGTCGGGCAAGAAAACATCCATCTGTTTGAAGATCATGACGTTATCTGCTCTGACCACTTCAATGCCATGAGGAACAACAATCCTGATGTTGCTGCCAAGAACGAAAAGTCAAGAAAACGGAAGATTCCAACTTCTCCTGTTGTCATCTCGAAGACGAAGCTGAGGTCCGGCAAAGTTCTTCCACCTGTCCCAAATCCTGTTACGCCTTCAGAATCCCGTCAGTCGACATCACCGCCAGCCACATCTTCAGAGGGTCCTGACTTGGAACGTGAATCTGACGACTTTGACCACCCAGTCTCTCGAGTTTCACTTTTTCCTCAGGATTCCATTCCCTACCCTGATGATCCGGACTACGAGTTGGATGACATGGATGGATCTCTTTTCGACATTGAGCCCGCTCCTTATCTTGGAAATCCTCCAACATCAACCAGCTCGGGGCCTGCTCTCTTCTCACTTCGTAATGGTCTCAACTTAGTATGAAGCAAATGTCTTGTCTCAACTGGTTTTTGTATGTTTAGAGAAATTCTGCAGCCAAAATCCGTGCTGAGAAAAAGATTCAAAAGCCCACCTCACGCCCAACCTTCGTCCCATGTCGCTGTTCCTGGGGGACGACGGAAATCCCATTCTCGCCGTGGTACACCTTTGTTTCGCGTCGGGAGACCAGCTCCAGCCTGGGTGACCAAGGTACGAAGTAAAAATAGACCTTCTTCAAGTAGTAGGAAGGTTGGACCGGATTCCGCCCGGTCACAAAGTCCAGTCTCAGCCACCTACGTTCCCGTACCATTGCCAAGAGGTGGGAATTGGGAGGACACGGAAGGAAGTCTTCTACTGCCGTCGTTTGGAGATCGCCTGAGATTGGAGAGTTGTCTGATGGGAAGTCATGGTCATTCTTATCTCCGTCTGGCCATGGCACATGACGCCTCGGTTCTCGCTGCGGGTGGGAGTGGGAGTCCCGTGGCGATTGTGAGAACGAGAAAATGTTGGGAGTCTGTTCGCTTGTTTAAAGACATTTCGAGAGTTACCTCATTACATTTCAACTTTCAAGGCAATCTTCTTGTGAGACTGGATATCAATTGGTTTCAAATAGCTCTTCCCTGATTGAGCCGTAATCTTATTTTGCAGTTGGTGGGAAGCAATGATGGAAGAACTCGAATAATTTCATGGCGTCGAGGGAAGGAAGTTTTGAGCTGGGAGTTCCATTCAAAATTTAATGAACATATTCACTCCCAATTCTATTTTATGGATAAATTCGTTCTCCAACCGGAGTTGAGTAGTTTGGCACTTTATGCTTTAAGGGAGGATCCACCCATTGGTGGGGTCAGAATGCTTCGTAAGCTAAGGGCAGCAACTTTTCCGATGATTGGGGCTCAAAGTATCACAGCTCTGGCGGCACCTAATCGATTTCTCTCCAGTAAGGAGGCATTCTCTAGAAATGTAAATGATCTTATTTTTTGCTTATCTTTGGCCAGGTGGAATATTGACAGGTCTGTCCAACAAGGCTCTGGAACTATTTGATGTTAACGCGGAAACTGTGGTGTCATCCATTCCTTCTGCTCACTCCAAACCTGTGACCTGCATTCGGATAAATGAGGCACCAGTGGGTGGGCCACAAACTACTCACCTCTCGAATCTTATCCTTACTTCCGCCCCGTGTCATCTTGACCCCGTCAAGTTGTGGGATCTGAGGACTACTTGTCCAGTTCTGCGACTGTCGGATGTTAACCCGTCTTCATTTGTGGGGGCTGCGAGGCCAGCTTTGAGCCCTTGTGGAAGATTTATCGCCACGGGATTGGAGGATAATTCGGTAAAATGGTAATTAAATGGAATTAATTTCATAATTTCTAAAATGTCGTCCTTTTATCCGATAGTTGGTGGTTTATGATACACGACGGTTGCAGAGTCGTCACAGTGTTTACGATGGACTAGGATCTACTGTGTTGGATTGCATTTTTGATCCGAAAAGCCCCACAATTTGGGCCGGTTGTCGAAATGGAAGCTTCTGGAAATTATTGTGATCATATTCGTTAACTTTGGCTTATCTTAAACAGCTCTTTTGTTTGTCATGCCTCGATTGTATCAAGTAAAAGTTGGTTTGTTGTCTTAACCTCACTCTCTTCATCATTCAAATCCTTTGTTCAAATTAGAAAAATTGTGTCATTTCTTAAATCAAATGACAGGTACGGCATTTTGAGCAGACCAAAGGAATAAACAAATATTAGAGTCCCGTGTCCTCCCACTAGTAAATGCACAACGGTTTTATTTCTCCTAATTTAAAATTAAGGCATCTATTTATTATAACGACATCCATGATGGTAACATCAGTTATATACTGCTCAAGCATGTTGCATTATTTTAATTACATTCTGATCTTAATTATAGCATTCTTCCTTGCATAATAATATTGAAGTTTATCTACTACCATGCACTCTTATCCTTACTCTCATCTTACAGTATTCAGTAATCGCAATATAAAAATTAGCATATGATTATTGTTCCGTTCTCATTAAAAAAAGAACATAAATGGCGTCAAATAATGCATGCCTTCCGGTATTTAAAAAGTAGTTAAATCAAAAAAATGAATCATGACATTGGGTTCAACTCAAGTTAAACAATTTTGGAATTATTTTTAAACTATTAAAAAAAGAACATAAATGGCGTCAAATAATGCATGCCTTCCGGTATTTAAAAAGTAGTTAAATCAAAAAATGAATCATGACATTGGGTTCAACTCAAGTTAAACAATTTTGGAATTATTTTTAAACTAACAAAATTGTAAGTCAAGTTTATAAAATATTTTAGCTTTTAGCGAGATCGTTTAATTGGTGATGTTATGTTGACCGTAATGAAAATGTTCACAAATAATTTGACAACTTAAATATATAGGGATTCTCAGAAGAATAAGTTTTAGTCTGAATTCCTTTCTCCACCAAAGGGCTCATCTTAATTTGCGAGTAGAATGTAGTCGAAAATGTCTCGCCCTCAAACTGACAGGCACTACGTGACAAGTAATTAATAGTTTGGCATGGGTGAAAGTTGCAGAATTTCATCCAAATTTTGACTTGATTTGTGGGAATGAGGATTGAGAATTATTGAAGCAGGTTTTCATATCAAATACAAATATCAATATAGAGCTCACGTAATAAAATCCAATTTAAAAATTAAAAAATAAAATAAAATCCATGCTCCAAAATAAAAATTTGTACAGCCTGGTACGCAAGTAATACCAATCCTAATCTAAAAAAATGTCTTTTCAGTGTCGCTTAATCCTTTTCGTGGTCAACTTGCTGGCTGGAGTTGTCGACGGTGTTGCCCGAAGGTATGACTGATAGAAGAAATTGGCGAATAGAATAAAATAGGAGACATACATGAGGAGGGCGAGTTGAATCACTTCATCCTTCCGGACACAAACGTGACCATTCCCTGAGCAATTGGGGAGATAAATTAGTTGGCCTTCCAAGAAAGGATTTGAAATATTACAATAGTAAACCCTCACGTTTTAGCCAGACTGTGTAGAGATTGATGAAAACTCCAAAAATCATTTGACTTATTTGTAGACAGGTAACCACCATCGCCCATTGCTTCGGAACTTTCACCTTCAATGCCTACAAGCAAACGGAAAATAAAACATTCTAATCCATTAAACTTTGGAACTCCATGGACAATTAACTCACCCTCAAAGTGTAGTAAGTGTACATTAGCTGAAAGTATGAAGATTTTACAAAATTAATCTTTAATTCGTACAAATACATCGCCATTTAAAACTTTCATCAGAAACGAATCAAAGACTTACGGCGTGTACGGCCATATTCATCTATTCATTCAGACATGTAATCAAGAAATATTATTAATGGCTGACCTGTAGAATCTCTTCTAACAACTTTTTAAAAATGTTGAATGCACCATACCGTCATAAACCATCTCAGAGATGGTTCATAGTCTTCATAAGTTGACCATGTGTAGATAAACACAGTCACGTGGTGATACCTGCAATAAGTTACAAATCATGAAATAATATTATCCCAATTGGGTTTTCCGCCGACAGATGCAAATTCTTGGGAAAGTAAATTGCTAACTTATCCCATTGACCAGTAAGTAAAGGCATTAATAAGTGGGTTTCAAAATATAAATTATGACGAAGGTGTCAAGTGAAACTGAGAGATGTTGTATTGTCCACCTGACTGACTGGGGCATATGTAGGTTATTCGTAGAAACCAGCATAAATTAGTATTTATATCTCACCAATGGAGGAATCGAAGTGGCTGCTTCCTGAGCACGATGAAGGCCGTGTCCCCAAGTTCAATCAACTTTGACATGGTCATCAGAAAACCCCAACAGGCTTAAATATTAACATCAACTTAGTTACATGAGACCCAACTACAGAGTCGAATAATTATTTCCTACCCGTGGCAGCATTATGTTCCTGCCTTGTGCAGACGGAGATGTAGAATCCACTGGGCTCGTGGATGACATGCCATATTTCAGGGAACGTTCTGGTGAAGCCTACCAATGAGAAGAGGGCGAGAACAACGTTCCAGGAGGTGAGGGCATGTCTTAGATTGTAAGCGGGACGATTCTTCATCCAACTTTGTCCCAGGTAGATGAGAATCACATAGATCACAGAGGCATAGATGCTCACTTTCCAATTCTGACCCACCCATCGACGGAGTGAGGTCAGCTCCACGAGCTCCCAATCATACACCGTCAAATATCCTGGGGACACGTTGGGATGGACCACAACAAATGTGTCGGATCCTTCACTCATGTTCTGTGAGGGAAAGGAGGAGGAGGAGGACATGAGTCTAAATGCTTCGTGGGTGGGAACTAATGCACTGCACTAATTATTCTGATATTCAATCACTAGGTTGACTTCATGGGTGGGCGTGGTCGGCGTGTTTGAAGGACATTCAAGACATTTGGCTGGCAATAGGTCGAAATTTCGGAATGCTTCCCTGGAACTGTGTTACTGGAAACGATAGAGGATTGTGTTACATTAATTTATCCCAGTAGAACAAGAACACTTTAACAAACTGAGTCAGACTCAAGTGAGAGGCTAAGAAGAATAATATGTGGCTGATAATTTGTGATTAGAGTCTCTAATCAGTTGTCTAGTCCCAGACAGCAGTATATGGCTAGCTAGCTATCAATCAGGAAAAGGTATGCAGAATGACCGCATTTGCCAATCTGAAACCTATGAATAGCTCAAATCCTGCCCTGATACTTTGTTAGTGAGCAATGGAAAAAGAATGCGGTTATCTTCAGCCCCGGATATTTGAGTCACCTGCTGATTGATAAAATGTTATTAAGCTGGAGATTACTTTTACAACCGTAGTCTGCTGAATATTGCACGGCAAAAGATATCCAATTGTAGATAGATTTATGTGATCCTAAACCACCAGTGCGTGGTATTTTGCACGAGCGGAATAGATCAAACGACAGATTTGAACCTTTCCTGATTTCATCACTTATCCATTCATTGATATTCAAATATATTCTGCTCATTGTTTCATTCATGATCCACTGGTCTCTCCTGGTTAGCAAGGTACCACTAAATGCTGTAATAACTAAACCTAAACGCAGCATACCTAATGCTAAACGTAGTGAACATTTATTTTATGTACATAATGCCACAATGACATGTTTCCACAAACAGATATGTAGCAGGATAGAATTAGAAACAGTAGAGTAGCTTTTAAAGAAATGCATTTCTTTTCTCCAAGTGGGTGCATATTTTTGCATAACATTTGCAAACTCGTTTACATACCGGGTACTCCAAGGATGATGTAATTCTTGTGCTTTGGATATCCGGGAACTAACTTGCGTAGAACACGATAGATTGTAAGATAACTTTAAATTTGTCTCTGGCCTGTTGAACCCATGATCCTGATCCAATATTGGAGCCCCAATACTTGGTGTTGTAGAGTGCAGTCCAATTCCATTGCTATTTAAATGTCCCTAATGTAGGTTGGACTACAACGAACTCTGTAATTGTTTAGGAACTAGGTGCACTTAATTGATTTGTTTGATTGAGGAGACGAGATTGATTTGATCTAGTTGTTGCAGTCCATGAGAACGACTGACCAAAAGGACGCTTGTCACTTATGGCAGACTCAAAAATAACCAAGTGAATTATTCACTTTCACTCTTCCTCACTGACACAGGTTAGGTTTTTCTGGTTATTGTTATTGACAAAGGAAATATCTTGTGTCAATTCCTGTCTCAATTTCATCTTACTCAATCTAACACGGATTGCATCAATCCCTCCACTTAACAAAGTGTTTCTTGCTAATTGTGCAACTAGCCGGTGGCTGCTGATGATCAGAATTTAACCTGCGCCAGTCCTGGTACGCAATGGTTTAGTGGTGTCAAAATAATGACCATCCACGTGCCAATGTCTTGTCTGAGTGGGTGTGGTGAGACCAATGCCCGATAACCGGAGGAAGAGAGTGAAGACTAAGGAATTATTGGAATGTGAGTGGGGATAGGACAGAAGAATGTTGGCTATAGTTGACTTAGCGGCTCTGTTCTTGTGATGTCATGAGATGACAAAGACCGAGAAAGGCAGAATTCAGAGAGAGAGAGAGGCTGAGAGAAAGCAGATTGTTCAGCTGAGAGAGGGTGAACTCAGGCTTTGGATCGATGGCCAGTCTGTGCTCAACTCCGAACGAACCGAATTCGGTTTCATGTTTAGGATACTCACATATCGCCCCCCATTCGTTTGCTCAAACTGAATGAGTGAGAGTAAGCCGTATCACAAAACGCTAACCTAATGACATGAGTTGAGAGTAGAGTAAGGGGCAGAACTCCATTATGGCTAATTCCGTTGTTATCATTTCCTCTTATCCGAGATCATCTTTCAGGTGTTTGTAATTAATAAAGTAGTGATTCCCTTGTTTCCAGTGCTGGTTATCTTCAGGATGGTGAATGACGTAGTGGTGGCTTATGCCCACGTATCTCCAGTCAAGCCAATTGGAGAATAATACCCGGGTAACTCTGGTGTCCTGAAAAAAGCAGAGTGCATGCATACCTTCCTTTAATATTGTGGGGCCATTCTTTTCTTTCGCCTTTTACAGGCTGCGTGTGTGGTGGCGTGTGTTTGTCAAACCTCAAATGTAAAGACTACAACATGCATTTAGTTGGGTATCATAGCCACCCGGGTAGCTCAACTTGCCTACCTTTCTACCCGGGTGATTCCTTCCTGTCCTTTAGTAATGGATCCTGCACTCTCCTTTCTTCCCTGTACGATTATTATTATTACCCGCCGGCATGACCATTACCGGCTACGAACCATTTAATAATCCTATGCTCTCCTCATTACCTGATTAATAGGAGCAAATAAATAAAACATTGGCCATCCATTTCCTTCCGAGCACCCTTTCTTCATTCACTTCATCACTGGCACCCTTTCAGCTTTTTTACTCGCTTTACTGTCATGCTTATGCAATTCTTTTAAACACAGTGACGCGATGGGTTGATCCATTTTCATCCCCTCGTCCAACTTTACACGCAACGGATACAGTTCCAGTAGTAGAGTGAACAATATTTTAGTCAGTCTTTTATTCATGAAAAATAAAAAAGTGCCTTAATTTCATGACGATGTTAAGGACAGAAGAAATGAATAGCTATTCAATCCTGCAAATTGGTAATTTATTGCATACGCCGAACTATGAAATCGTTTTATAATAAAATTAATATTAAATAGTTTAAGTTTCATCCGTTTATTTCAAAGTTTCACAACAATAAACTGGGATAAGAGTTAATTTACAAATCTTAAAAAATAAAACAGCAGTACGCACAGGCCACAGTTCATTCCTTTTAAATTGTGTTTGCAATTGCAATGCAAATCAATTAAATGAAATTGATGAGTAAGGGGTCAATCATTGTTATCCATAGGGTGTGGCTATTTTACAAGTTGTATGACTAAATTTGCACCACATTGCTTATAAACGGAATAGTTTCCTCTCAGCGAGTGCAAAGCTGTTACCGTTTACTATCACTATTCTAACTTGATTAATAGCTAAATACTATGGATTAATTGTAACAATTCAATTAATTATATTACGTAATTATTGGATATTTACAGAAGAATCGGAATGGCAACTTGCATGATATACTTTCGTATGCATTACAGTATTATGTACATTTATTTACTGGGTCCAGTTCCAGCTAACTCATCCAGCTAACCAGAACTGGACTGATCTGTACATCATATGTAAATGTCAGTCTTATTTGAAACTCAATAATTTGCGAAACACATGGCGTCCTGTCTTATTAAAGGTTCAGAAATTGTCTAATCTACCATCTACTCCAATAGTCTGTGTGTGACACATTTTTCAACTCAGTTCACTCCACTCATTCCGTGTCATTGTAATTTTGGCAGTAGTATAACTCAACTCAAGGGTGTACATAAAATCCCAAAAACTTAAAGTATACACATTGTTCATAAAACTAAAGTGTTTAAAAATTGAATTGTGTCAACCAATCCATTCCATTGCGTACAGGGACAATGACATGCAATGACAAATAGTTTACAATTAAATTAAGAGTCTGTAACTGACATTCCTCGCCCGACACGTAATCAAGATCTCTCATACTTAACAATCACACAGGACAATTAAGTAATTAAGTAAGTAATGTAAAATACATGGCTAAGATACGAACATGACAAACAAAAGTAATCAAATTAAGCCGTTTTCATAATTGTCAGGCAAAATTGAGAATCTTTCTTGATTCCTAGTTTAAGATAAGTTAAGACGACGGCGACAACGAAGGCATTTGGGTTTTAACCAAGTTTAGACTTTTTTAAGTTGACGAAATAGTTTTTATGGAAAAAGTTAGCAAATAGGATGAAGTAAGAGGCGTACATGGTGAGGGCCAGGTTGATGTTCTCCCATCCAAGTGTACATGGCACATTCATGGCTAAACAAATGAAAAAAAGATGAAAAAATTAGTAAAACAAGGTTCAACGCATAATTTATGATTTTTTGACAAAATGGTCATCGTCACAATATGTTGTCCTACTCCTGCGGCATCTTAATTGAGGCTTAAACTGTGTCAACGTCAGTCTCGGAGTGTGGCGTTTACAAAAATGCATTTACTTTTGGGATGGATGACTTTCATATCGTTTTGCATTTTAGTCACTAAAATTTAGTGGACGCTGATTTACTGGCTGAGTGACTCAGTTGCTGTCGTGCATTGGATGCAAGACGCGTATCAACTTTTTTGTCTTAATTACATTCAAGTGACATGTTTGTGGCTTTGTGAGAGCGTTAATTATTAATTGGTTGTTTAAGAACATCCATGTCAAGGATGTTCATTTGCGAGGGACACGGTTTTTAAGATCAAACATTTCATCGTCCTATTTTTTATAGTTGGTAAAGATCAGGTAATGAAGACAATGCCAAATTCCTGTCGTTTTAAAAATGGCGTGAAAAATCTTGTGTACGATTTAAATGGAAATGAAAACAGAACGTTTTACAATTCCAGAAAAACGTCTCAAGTTTGTTAATTCCATCAGATTTTGATAACAAATTCAACTGCCTGATTTGTCTGCACTTCATGGATAACCCACCAAGACTAAAGGCGAGCTAATTTGTTCAAGTCTTAAAATGATAAAGGAAGCCGACTTAATTCCGGACAAGCAACTATTTGGCACGTGTCAGTAACTGGTCCATTATTTATGTAATTGTAATTTACCTTTAATGTAAAGGGAGTAAAGATTAATGGTGACCCCCACGACCATCTGACTCAGTTGAAGGGAAGTGATCATCATGGCCCAATTTCGGGGTATCCTTACTTTCAAAGACTGTAACAAAACCAATAAAACATTGATCACACCCTCGTACCCAATAATTAGAGTGCACAAGCATCAGAGCTAAGTTAAGTTAAGGTAAGCAAGTCAGGAGTTCATTACATAAAACTAAACAACAATTAAGTAGTTGTTGTTTGTTGTTGTTTTTCATTTCAACAGTCTCAACAATATGGAAATAAATATGCGGCAGCTGCCATTCCTCTAAACTAATGGAATGGAAAATACCTGTCGACCAGAAAGGTATAAAGAAATAGAATGAATTATGGATGGAATGGATCAAGTTTTCCGTGACTTCATTTTTTCTGGTCCTTCGCTCATTTAAAGTGAAGNCTGTCGACCAGAAAGTATAAAGAAATGGAATGAATTATGGATGGAATGGATCAAGTTTTCCGTGACTTCATTTTTTCTGGTCCTTCGCTCATTTAAAGTGAAGGGTCAAACTCTGCCTGGTGTAAATACAGTTTCAGTCCTACTACCTAGCTATCTGATGGGCTAGTTGTGCATTATAGCTCAATTTCTAAATTGTTTTACACTCTCCTTATAACATTTTTGACAGAGGACATAATGTGCAAAAAACATGTTTTAGATGTTATATGCGATATTTAAGCTGATTGGAATTGGAAAGGAAGGACACACCAATGATTTTCTATAAAAAAAATAAAAGCCAAACAACAACAAAGTAAATGTTCATGTGCATTCATTACTTTAAGGCTTGAAATATGTGATATTATTTTGTGTTTATGTGTCTTCTCAATCTGCTTGCCTACTTCTGAGTGTTTAAAAAAATAGAAGCCAAACAACAACAAAGTAAATGTTCATGTGCATTCATTACTTTAAGGCTTGAAATATGTGATATTATTTTGTGTTTATGTGTCTTCTCAATCTGCTTGCCTACTTCTGAGTGTTTGGGCGAAATTGCATTGTTGATCAGCTCTTAAGTACTTGAAAGTTCTGCTAAACTCCTATTACATGAAAATGAAGGATGTCCAGTTTGGATTACAGAATTTGCCAGCAATACTATTGACACTAATCGGGTGCCAAGAGTGAAGGGCCATAAATTGTCAATCTGCAAGTCCTATACTATGTTCTATTCTACCAATAAAGACGGCATGAAGTCTGATTAATGATGCGATGAACAAGAATGTGTTTAATTGTCAATTTTTAATGTTGAAGGAAGTTGGACACCTTGGCCTGAAGGAAGTCGTCAAATACCGTTACGTCATTCAAAGTAAAAAATGGTTTCAGTGAAAATGAAGGGTGCATTTTGGTCCCATCTAATTTTCAAGCTTTAAGATTTGATCACTTGAATTTAGAATATATGCTTGGAATATACATTACTGGGCAAATGGTTCAGTTATGAAAGCATTAAGCACTACATGGATTTGTCTCATGTAAACATGTGTAACTCACCCGAAGAGCGTAGTAGGAATACATTAACTGAAAA
>JAAXNX010002518.1:0-13219 GCA_036491905.1 Folsomia manolachei
CATTATAGTTAATCCAATTACTAATTTTGACTCTGCTTTAATTAATTTCAACATTTCTTAAGGTAAATACAATGCAGGGGTGGAATTGCATCTATTTACACGAGGACTTGGTTAGGTTTGGGGTAAAGTTGAGACATTTGTATGCCCAGTAGATTGGTTAGGGATGCTAAAAGTGAATAAATAAATAATAATGTTTGGTTGTGTTGTGAGGCCGCATTAAAACGTTGATTAAGACTAACTCAAGGGAGAGATTGTTCCTGTCTTCTTTTCATATATATTTAGTAGGGTGGACAAGAAGAAACAAATGAAGGATAAAGGAAGATGGACAAAGTAAAAACAATTAGCCACTTGGTGCTTATGCGAATACGAATTTGGTTTTAAAGTATATTTACTTGAGCTTAATGTAGCAGTTTCTTAGTGCAATTAACTCATTTCTTTAATTCAAATTCAATTTGCTTCTAAATATTCAACTGGTTGCAATAA
Source organism: Folsomia manolachei (assembly GCA_036491905.1). NCBI lineage: Eukaryota > Metazoa > Arthropoda > Collembola > Entomobryomorpha > Isotomidae > Folsomia > Folsomia manolachei. The sequence goes on from JAAXNX010002518.1 coordinate 484, forward strand.
TAATATCCAAATAGCAACTAGATGGATAAGTATGTACTTCTAATTAGAGTCAGAATATGCCAACCTTAATGTCCTTTACGTATCTGTTCGGTGTTCATGTAAAAATAGTTTACAAGTGGAACTAATTGTAAGTCATAATTTTATTGTGTTCATTTTCCTCATTTAGTTTTCTCCACTGTTTGATTTCTCCAGAGCAATATCTCTCCCGACAAGGATCATTTGCCCTCCTTTCCTACTAGTTCTACTAGTATTACTGTTATCCTTCTCTTTCTCTGTTTAATAGTTAATATTTTGTGGAATTAATTTTCATGCCGCCGGGGAGGAAATATGAGAAGTGCTTTCCCGTGGAAGTAAAACTAAGTATGTATCTGGATTCACATTATATTAATAATATTGCCGACTACAACCAAACTAAACTCATTGCTTTATGGAATGGTCTCTTTTTCCTTCTCATTTCGCATTTCTCTGACATTTCCAATCTAACAATTCCTTTGGTGCTCTTGTTGAGTCTGGGTGAATGATTGGACTGAGCAATTTAGATGAAGACCAACGTCACAGGAGACTTCGGACAACTAAACTCTCCTGCCATGTTTGGATTCTCTTGTTCATGTCAATTCAATGCATTAAAATACGTTCTAGCACCTTTAACTTAGTTGTATATTTATCATTCCTCATTTGCTGCCTCTCAGATTAAATTACTTACAAATTACAAAGATTCAAGAGCTCGGATACACACAAGGCATAATTGCCCAGGTGGCAGTTAAACATTTTATATCTTCTCTACTCTTGCTAGCTGAATATTTCCAGTCATGTTATACTGAATTTATGCATTCAATCCCCTCAGTTGGATAAAACTATGTTAAGAAGGAGATGGATGGAAAAGAGAATCAAATTCTTCCATTAAAGAAGAAGAAAGCGGCCGGGGAAAGTTCACGGCTAACAAAGTCTTTGGTGAAGTGAACATCTCAATTCCGTTCAGTTAATTAGCAAATTAGAATAGCAAAGCTGATTCTGAGCCCTTCCTGACAGAATCTTGGTGTGCTGTATTGATTGAGACGAAGCTGGATTCAGTGGAGGTCTTGGCTTGTTGTTTCTCTGATTTATTTTATATTTACAACACTACCAACCATCAGGAGTCCATATACATAGCTGGCTGATGAATAATCCGAGAAAACCATAATTCCTCTGCTGTGATCCTGTTGATTACAAACTAGGCAGAGGAAGGCCGACTAACTATAATACAACTTAAGATGAAAGCCTCAAGGTAGTTTGTTTCTTAGGTGNCAAGGTAGTTTGTTTCTTAGGTGGGAGAGATTTGTTTTAAACTAAACTTATTTTCAAGCTTCTAATTAATTTTCTTCTCTTCCTTCATCACCAAACCAAATGTTTGAATTAAGTGCAAGCAGATATGTTGCTATTGATGCTAATACTTTGTCGTAGTTACATAATATTTTCTTTTGTAAATTTTTCTCGTTACCCCAAAAAACGAATATGTTTCGTTTTTTGACGACAGTTTTTATGCAAAATACGGTCCAATTCCATTAAATCCTTACAAGAAAGAAACTGGATATTTTTGTAAAGCTAATTTAGCAAAATCGCGTAAACACAGGAGGTGGAAAGGCTAGAAAGTTGTATGTATCATAATGATATGCTTCTTTGATGAGGATAAGTTTCGCCAAATGAGTTGTTCAGACCCATAATATTATATTACTTATTCCATCAATAAACGACTCGCCGATTGCTCTTTAAAACAAGAGAAGGCTTATAGCGTATATCTCATGAAAATGTTTGATTATACGGAAAATCAACTGCCGGACACTTTTGATGGGATGGGATTTTCTCAACTGGATCACAATGTTAAACTTTTCTCTTATAATAAGCATACCTTGCAGGCTAGGCCTACTCTTACTTTTCTGCTCTATATATAACACAATACTGTTTGTGAGAAATTACAGCCAACAGTTGTGCATGCATTAGCTCTAGATATCATGGACGAATTAATGTTTCCATTTCCTCAGCCTTTGTGGCTTCATCAAAAGAAAGTTTCTGTTTAGCGGAGTGGCGAAATGAGACTTCATTTCCAAATGCTCTCCAGCCAAACTAAAATATTTACAACATCTTTATATCCGTATCTGACCTTTTACTCTGTGCCACCACCACTAACAATGAGAGGCTTGTTTCAACCAAAAAACTACTTTCACTCTGGAAAAACAATGATCTCCTAAACTATGCTTTCTCCAGACGCATTTAATGTTTTTGAGTGTAATTTAGAATGCATAAATTTAGTTTAAATTTAAGTTTGTACTATCATTACTCAACAGTTTACGGATACAAGAGAACCAGTAATAGTTCAAATATGAGTAATTTTGTCCAATGGAATTTTTTGAAATGTTTGAAAATTCGAAAGAATTCGATCGGAAGTGAACTTTTGTTGTGACGAAATTCTTGTGCCACGCTTTATATGGGAAGTCAACATTCTAATATTTACCCATTGAATTGGATTATGCAAGGCGAAAGTTAAGAAAATTGCGGAAAGTAACAAAAAGGGAGAGATAAATGGATTTCTAATATTTTCTAATATGCTGGCGCCATACAATGGTAAGGGTTGGAGTTGGAGTAGGATTACTGGAACTTGGAGTTGCAAACGAAAGTTTTTATCTGCAGGGCACAAAAATTTAATTTATTCCAAAGTGATAACAAAGCGATTTCCTCCTTTTTGTATTTTGAGCTCATCTCCAAGCCTCAAAAGTAAATATTTTGGTGAATTCAAGTGCGGAAGTTTCTAGTGTCAGTCGGATCAAGTCAACTCAACTGCAGTTCAGTTCCTTCAGTTGTCTCAAATAATACCCAGAGGGGTCGAGTGAGAAATGTTATATTTAATTCATTTCCTAAAAAAATCCGATCAACCAGTGCAATCCATTTCCTATATGTTTCTCTCATCCAATGTAGCCAAAAACGCATAGAGCAGAAAGTTGTAATCCATATATTTACCTATCGCTTATTTGCGTCACACTCTCGGCACATTCATCTTCGTTGACAAAGTGTAAGGATTTATTTTTTAACTCTAAACAATCTCCAACGAACTGATCCCCTTATGCCGAGGTTGAACTCCGAATGCCTCACTGTGACACGCACCAATAACAAACAAACATGAGCTTGAATTAAACACCTTAATTCATTCCATCCAAACCAATGAGACGATCACATTCCATGGATGGATCTCATACCCTCTCCTTCGTGAATGCAATAATAACTCACTCCTTTATTACAAGTTTAATTCCATCTGGACGAAATCCTTGTAATGTTAAAAATAATATGAATTTTATTTCTCAGTCAATAATGAAAATGTAAAAGTTACGCAAAACAGATTCCGATTGAGGAATCCATATTGCTACTCGCGCTACTTGAGTAGAAGGTTTCAGTGGGGTTCAAGTTGAAGGAAGCCATCGATTGGCACATACCATCTCCACAGGCGAATGAAGTTAGGCCCAAAGAGAGGATGTAACGATGATGAGCACGCATGGTGAAAGGGAAGGTTATGCATGTTGAGGTGGACTGGGATGGACCAGCTAAGGAAAGTGTTTTAGTGGGATTAGGTTAAACCCTGCTGCATTGTGGGTTATGTTAGATATAAGGTTACACCATACCGAGGCCTGAATGCGCTTAAGATGTATCCGGGTGAGATGAGGCTAGCGGCTTTATACCAGTTTTGCATATTACGAGTCTTCCCTGAGTTTGCATGTAGTATCCCGTTTTGAGATTAGTTTAAGGCCAGGCAGTCAAGTGAATGCAGTTCTTCATGCACCCGTGCTATTTTTCATCCCTCGCCCTTTCCATGCCTTTAATGCCCTGTCTGTTCTCATCCAATACAAGTTTTGACTCCTCGGTTGGACCATTACAAGGTCGTTCCCTTCATGCTTCTCTCCTCTTGTGGTGTGGTTTAGTGGAAAAAGGAAACTTTCCTTATACCAGGACCAGCCAATTTTTCTCCGTTATGACGTTCAATGCACTGCACATCATCGTCAATCCATGCATGGGATGGAAGCCAGGAAAGCAGGAAGGTCACGCAGACTCGCAAAGAGTGGAATATGAATATGAGCAAATTTCATCTCATCGGATCCATATAGAAAATATGGCATCCCACCAAAGTTGACTGACACCCATGGACCCAGCTGGGGATGCATTGACTTTGATTTTGCGGAGCGATTTTTTAATTTTTGCGAACCAAACTATTTTATAATCTACGGTATAATGGGAAGATTTCCATTGGATTCATGATTTTTGCATGAAAGTGACGCAATTTAACTCAGATATTTGCTTATAAAAAATGCCAATTAATAAATGATTTGTGTTTGCTTTTAAGTAGTGCCATAATCAGATCAATTTGAGATGGGATTGCCGTCGTTGTAAGAAAGAAAAAAAGGGGCGAGTTTAGAATGGCCCACACCACCGATTAATGGAGGTGGTCTGCTGGATACTTGATCGGATTAAGAAGCCACAAAACGAAAGATCAACTCAGGCTGTGAAGGGAGGATTGTGAGGTGGTCATTTCCTTGCATAAAAGGAAGTGTAACATCAACAGAGTTGACATCATAATCAACAAAGCAAAGAATAGAAAAGGCAAGTCAAGTCAAGTGAGCTCTGGTCTAAGAATGGAATAAAAGAAGTCCCACCCCACTTGTCTCCTCTCAACGGGACGTTTTAGAAATACGTGTACTTTACAGGATCAAAAGAGCTTCTAAGTAGACGACCACTACTTTTCCACACTTTTCCTCTCTTCACGGACTTGATCTTGGAGAGGTAACTTCTGGTGTAGTGTGATTTGCTTATTTGAGTTGGGAGTGATACTGTAGTGGCTTTTCAAGCTGCGACGCTGTAGGCACAAAACGGAGGGGTCCTTTATTTATTTCTTACCAATAAGTAATCCTTTCTTTCCTTTGAGAACCAAGTTATTTTCTCAACCGTTTAACTGCATCAGCATCAGATGGGTGGTGGGTGGGGTAGAAGTTTGGATAGAGATCATACCTTAGTAGGCGGCTGTGACATCGTGATTTATTTTTACGATCAACAACTACTTACATGCTCCTTATTATTATTTACGAATGTTTTACACCGCCAATTAGCCATGGCGAACGAAACCGAGGGCAGAGAGAACCCAATAATAAATATTTCAGTTATTATCCTCCACCAACCTCAGGACAGATGGAATGAGAAAATGACAGTTTTTTCGTCACTTTTAAAGATTATCGTATTTACCCTGGAAAATTTATGGCATGTATAATTCACAAATATCCATTTCCAGAAGGAGAAGAAAAAATCAGCATTAAATATCTGTACCCATCCAGTTTCGAAGAAACCACCACCAATCATTTGTCCTGCCTTCCAAATAATCCATGAGCATCACACATCCGTATCACATATGGATGGAGAATGTAATCTACAATTTACATGAAGTGTAAAATGTATGCATGTAAATGGATGGATGTGTAGCGAAGTCAATAAAAAGTCGAAATGACTTTCACTTTTAAATCCGCTCTCAAGTCGAGTCGAGTGGTGGAGAGGATTTGCGGGATTGCGAGCTCTATTTAGTATTCATATCAAATTTAAGTTTTAAGTCATTTCATCTCATCACGGCCACCACCATGAAAAAAACTCATTTCCCATTAGCTCCTGGTCCCATTTGTAGTACACGGAGCAAGACGAAGGAGAGGATGTTACATATGCACTCCATTTCTGACTTACGGCTTATTTACCACATACGGGACTATCGGATCCAACAAAAATTCTACGGTTTACTAACATTTACGTTTCCAAATCCAAATCTATTGTGAGGGGGAGCAGGTTTGGCAACCAAAATAAGTGGAATCATGCACCAAGGCAAGGCAGGCAAATAAGTCTGCCTGTATTGTTGTCTGGGATAGGATAGGATTCCAAACCAACTCATCTCTTTAACTTAACTCTTATTCACCCCATCCCAATAGTGCAGTTCAATGAATTACACCATTATATTATGACTCGAGTCTGGTTTAGACCAAGTATAAAGTAAACCAGAGTTGAATGAAGTAGATCTTCCTTTCAGTCAACTTTTATTATTGAGCTCATCTTCTCCGGGATTTGAGTTTTGAATATTTTTAAATAAAAATCTCGCCCAAGACTTGGTTTCCTTGCGTGTAAATGGAGCTTACTGCAGCTTAGTCACCCAATAATATTACGCATTGCGTTATTGCCATTGAACTATTAGGAAGAATGAAATGAGATGAAATGAGACGAAGGAGGGAGACCAACAGAGGCTTGGTTTTAGTTTGTGAGTCAAGAAAAATGAGAGATTTGTTGCATAGACAAGAAATGAAATGTGAAACAACAAAATTGTTATTATTTGAATGGCATTAAAATTATTGCTATCAACTCCAAGCCACAGGCTAGGCACAAGACGAGATCAGAAGAATCTACCCAAACCTAGCCAACTACCCATCTACAGACTGAATCCTTCGTGTACCAGTAAGAAACCAAACCATTCTGGGGCGGGTTGATGCTTCAAATCTTTTGAAGTCTGACTATCCCAAGCATGTCATTCCATTTCAAGTCAAATCGACATCCATCCACCATTTATAATTATTTTTGTACGGCGTATCATTATTTCTACAACGTGTTTAATCTCTCTGGGTAAACACATCCTTCAATGCTCAACCAACCAAAGATCAGCCAGGTTGGGTGTAAAAGTAAGTATGTGGAGTTTTACCACATATCTGAATCCTTTATGATTACGTGTATTACACCTGACCTGAGCAAAAAGAATCAAGTATGGATAGATGAGCTGTATGGACATGATACGAAGCATTAAATAAGACAATTAAATACATCCACTGAATTATTTGCCTTAATAGGACTGCCAAAACAGCACTTACCCATCGCCATACCCATGCATACATAATAAACGTGGTAAACCAAACTATTTTCCCCAAACCAGTGAGTGAAGTGACATGCGGTTTGGTTTGGACAACAAGGGATTCATTTCATTTCAACTAATCTCTCTCCACAAACAATAATTATCACCTACACGTTCTCTACATCATCTTCATGTTCTCTCTTAACATGGCATTGCTCCGTATTGGCTGACTTGGCTTGCCTCACTGCAACTCTTTACAACAACTTTATGTCTGATTTGAGGTCGTCCACAGGTAAATTACCGCAAGTTGCAATTAAATTGAGAAGTGAACTCATCATCAGGTCCATCCGACAGTGAAATGGTCCGAGAGGGTGGAAAATTTGATTTGATTTGATAGTAAGCCAACCATTATCAATGACATCAGGAATGCGGGGAGGGAGGGAAGGAAGGCAAAGTTGTTGTTTTGCTGTGAAATTGAGTTGCCGATTGAAATTGAAATGGTTTTACTTTAAACAATGTGTGGAGACCAAGTTGGTAAATAAAAAGAAGGGCAACTAAGCTGCTCATGTAAGTAATCCTAATTTTCTTCATTTGCCTTCGCGTTTTTTCCCGTAGGCTAACACTTTTGCCTGGAAGATCGGTTTTCCTGAATAACGTGGAATTTCTTGTTTAGTGGCAACATTTTTCCATTTACTTGACTCGGCCTTCTTCAACAAGTATAATTATCTTTCTGAACTCATCCATCCAACCTTAAATTCCGTCCCAATCCAAATCTCAGAGCCAAGAAATAGAGGGAGAGATGAGCAAGAAGTAAGTGAGTAGAAAATATCCACCCTTCATGGATGAATACATCTTTTGTTCATTTTATTTCACATCCTTTTTCTTCTCAAATGGCTTCTTTTTCTGGTTCTGTTCTCTTGTGTAATATTGAATCTTGCCTTGTTCTAACCTAACCAAGACAGAAGCGAAATCAAAAGAAAATTAAAACAGTTCAACTGCCTCAAATTTTTGGTTTGATTTCCCTGAGTTTTCAAAACAACAGGACATGATCCCACTGTACTGAACGACAGATATGACTACACCAACCCCCAATAACCAAACTCCACGAAACTGCTTCCAACTATAACAAAATAACAAATAGAATCCAAACTCGAACAACCAAACCAACGTCACTTTCCATAATTTCCGCCTTTTTGATCTTTTTCCATATGGCTGGACTTTGTTCCAATATTATGACATTTTACAAGTTTCCAACCTTTGCAGTGATCTATATCCCATCTCGGATCTACCTGCCGTGTCTGCCTCCCTGGCTCTAACTGTTTGTGGATCCAATTACATGGTCAGATCAGATCTATGTATTCATCTAAAGAGAAAGTAAAGTGGCATACGGTTAGCCTACAACCTGGCTGGATGAATATAACTTACAGTTTAATTCTTCTGCTCGGTCTTTTTGTGTCCCCTTTCATTTCAAAACCTTTCCTTCTCCACCTCATATCCTTCTTCATATTATTTTTCATGCCACAGCAACAACATTTTGTCTACCTGTTACTGTTGCATTTGCACTCATTCAATTTTTTGACGGTTTCTTCTCGGTCCATTTAAGTACATTTCCATCATATCGGATTGCAGGGTTTTCAACTCTTTCTAGCAAATGTTAAAAGAAAGAGTATGAGAGAGAAGAATTCGATCCGTGGTTGATTCGTGGACCAAATAACCCCAAACCAACCCCTCATCTCATCCATGAAGATAAGCTAAGCTGTTTCTATCTGTGTCCAACAATTCGTTTGTAATTTTATGAAATCCTATCCTTTTTTGTTGTATTTCTATAAATTGGCTGCGAAGCGAAAGACGAAAATACTGCACTATTTCCAAACAAGCTAGGCAGTTGTGTTTCAATGTTGTAACACGTACCTGAGGCTATGAATATAATCGGACAGCTCACCACCAAAATCACATCAAAAAACTTAGAACAATTGCGAGGAAACGTCTAAAATCCGGATACGTATTAAATTAGAAAACTTTATGAGGGAGATAAATTAAGACAATGCATTCAACCAGACCCAGGGTGAAGAAGTGAAGAAACGTTTAGGCTTTAAAACAATTGGATGCAATTGGGCGATAAGGAGGATAATTTGCCAACGATTAATTTTGTACGGAAAGGGGGCGGAAATGTGTTTCTTCCCATCACATGACAAACCAAGCGAGGAATTATTTTGCAACGTGCTCCACATATAATTACAAATACCGGAGTGAGGTCTAATTAAATCTTGTCATGTTATTTATGTCCACCCATCGTCTTCACCACCATCATGGATGGCATTATATTATATTATATTATGACAGGACCATGCAGGATATTACACACACAAACATTCGCACAAATCATCCAGATAACAAAGGCTGAAAGTGGAATTAAGAAGAACAACAGAACCGTTCTGTGCCTGCCATCCTTGCATGCATACTAAATAACTAAATAAAATAATAATTTCGATTAGAAACAATCAACTTGCTTCCTACGAACTCTGGCAATATATCTTATTTACAACCTGCTAACTCTCAAGTAAGAATAATAAAGCTTGGATTTAGACTTTCTTAAGTATTTGTGGTTTTGTAGTTCATGTAATCGTGGAATGAAATGCTTGGGGGTTCTGCTAGCAACACATACATCATTGTATTAAACAAGCGGATTTGGTGTGCAGAATAAAATAGAGTTGGCATAATTTCCTACCATCCGACAGACCTCATCACCAACTAGTGTGTACAACATGTTTTGTGTTCATGGATGTTTTCATAAAGTAAAAGTGAGCATGAGCAATTTCCTTCAAGTATTTTAGATGAGATGAAAGATAGTCCCTCAAACAAGTTCACACATTGTTTCACCCCCGGAAATCACAGGTTAGGGTCAGGTAGAACCAGGCAGGCAATACAACCCTCTCCCTCCCTCCCTTACATACGATTGCTGGCCATGTCCATAATAGCATCATATCATCAGATACAAGATGATGATACCTGTAAATTAAGTCGTAGGTTGGGCTGTTGGAGATAAATACTGAGGTCCAACTAAAAATCTAAAAACGAATCCAATTTTCAAATCAACTTTATCCATACGAACAAACGAGTATGGTTGGCTGGAGTAAGCAGGTTGGACGACGGACACCGTAAGGGCTGAATTGCAACCAAACCAGCAAAAGGCAAAACCTGCTTTTATTTTATTTAAGAAATATATCCCAAATGGAATAAATGCTCACTCAATAACCTAACCTCACCTCAACCAACCCATTAAACCTTGCGTTTAGAGGGTAAATGATAAAGTGGGAGACAAGAAAATTACGCTCTTCATTTAGTCTCATGGAATGATTTAATGTCGCAGTTGGCGTGTGGTTATGATAATTGTATTGTACAACAACTGAACTCATTTATGTACCTTTACCACCATCACCACTCACTCACTGACTCACTACAAATAAACCTGCATTCATTTCCTTCAGGGGAAAAGAAAATGTGAAAATATTTGATGGAATGAGTTCAGAACTCACGCTTGAAAAATGCTTGCCTCAGAATTTTTGATGTAAAACAGACCAAGTTTGAGATATAACAGAAAGAATGAAAATAATTCAAACTTTGGACATTCACTCACGTAGTGGATTGACTTTGGATTTGGTGTTTATTGAAAGAAAAATAAAGGTTTCGACACCTACTCAATTTGCTCACTTTTGTGTATCAGTGGCTGCCACACTTTTTCAAACAATAATAATAAAGTGTCACTCTTCCTCTCTTAAAATCATTCCATCCATATACTTTTCATATCAATGTTTTGGTACGTGTTTCTGGTGTACATTAGTTGAAGCATGATTAAGCGTGGACATGGTATACAGTTGCCAATTCTTGGAACATTTCACATGTGGCTTTCTATTTCAGAATTTCATGTCAAACATAAAAAGGAGAAAGTATAAATATTTTAATGATGGTGAAAAAGGATTTTTCAAGTTTTTTGCAGGGTTGCATGATTATCTGGTTATGTTATACTTCCACATTACCGGGGGCTAATTGTATATGTTGTACTAGTGAAGCTGACTACTCACAATCAGCAGTTTTGTGATATACCAGAATTAAATATAGCTTGAGGAGTTTTGCAGAGTAGACAATGAATGTTTTCACACCACCATGATTATTAACTAAATGTAATTAATTGTAGTAAACGTTAGAAAAAATGTAAACTAGGGTTAGTATTAGGTTGGGTGGAGGACAGGTGAGTTATTGGATTACTTACATTACAATTAAAATAAGAGCAGTTTTCAAGGTTCTTGAAAAATTTTGACTTATAAATTGATCAAATCCTCGATAAATTACTAAGGAAAGTAGTTTATGACAACATAAATCTCCCCAGATTCATAAATATGGTGCTGCATGGATGGATAGATAATTATCAAAAAGTAAATGTTTCCTTTTTGCACGGCATTTAAACTGACATTGTCAGCAATTAAGTGGTTTAGTGTAGGGCATAAATAAAACGAAATGTGTAAAAAATTAAACCATAAATATTTTGGCAGTTATTACATGGCGTTAAGAGAATTCATACTAATTTGCAAAAATGGAGCAAAGGAAAGAAGAAATGAGGAGCAACAGTGGAAGGGTTGGTTTTTGGCCTGGTGAGCAGAATAAATGCATTAATTGATGCTCTAGGGCTTAAAAACCATTCTTCATCTTAATCACCTGTTCCATCGAATTATATGGACAATTTTTCTCCCCTTGTGGAGTTTCGTCACATTTACAATCCAATTAAATAAAGTTGCCACTGCCGGTTCTGGCACTTTGCTAAGTATGTAATGCAGAGAAGGGTTGCTTTTCGGTTGGAATGGTTATATGTTGATTATTACACCACCTTGGAATTCAGTGAGTATCAATAATTATGCAATAAAGCAGATGTGTAAGTAGGAATATTGCAATTAAATCAATCAAGTTTTTCATGACACAATTAATGCAGACACACTAAGAAGGAAAAATTGCATGATTCATCCCTTATTTCAATTTTGTCTTAATTTGCTGAAACTGCTGCCGTATAAACACAATCCTAAACCACGAATTATTAATTACTAATTACTTCTTTCAAGTCCCGAAGATTATGAAAATTTTAAACTTATCTCAGGCCAAGTCCAAGCAAATATTTTTTTAAATTGTGGCTTTCCAAGCCATATTTTCTGATAAAGTTACTTTGCTAATTATTGGGATATTACTGTTTGACTTACTGGGTATGCAACTTAATCAGGACAAAGGGATACAAAATAAATGGATATGGCAATACCTGGCTGTGGTGCAGTCTTTGTAGAGAATATCAAAGTCTTTGCACGAGAGAAGTTTACATCTGTTGACACCGGGTTGAATGGCCCCAAGTCCTCTTAGAATCCTCACCTGCTCCACATTACAAACGAGTGGAACAATGTCCAGTCTTTTCAATTTGGTATAAACTGTGTGCAACCCTCCCACCAAATGCTTCAAAAACAGTTCAAATGCCTGTGGTAAGCAGAGCAGGGTGTCCCCATTGATAACGAAGGCCGCCACCTTCTGACCCCTGTACTCCACCAATTTGCACTCGTTTGCACTGGGATCATTTGTGGGTGCCATGGGTGCCGGTGGACTTCCATAAGGATGTCGGTCCATTCCACGGTCTCCAAATGAAGAATTATTTCCTCCAAAATCATGATGATGAAAAGAGGCCGCAGCTGCCGCAGTACTCATGGCGTTAAGAGCATTAAGACTTGCAAGAATTCCGGGCGTCATATTTTTGGCGGAAGAGACCACAATAGAATTCATCATGTGTTGTTGTGCCGCAAGGGATTTTGGGGGACAGAG
>JAAXNX010002519.1:0-13218 GCA_036491905.1 Folsomia manolachei
CTTCACTCTGACCCTGACCCAGGTCACTCCCAGGCTTATCTTCCTTATTCGACTTGACTGGAAACAAAACTTTCCCACTTCTTCTCCTCCTACCTCCCGGAGTAATCCAGACTCCCACTGTCGTCCCCAACGGCGCTGGAGGCGGAGGGCGACGGGACATGACCCTATGATAAGGCCCTTATCTTATCTTACACTAATTACTAACTTAATTTAAATAAATAACCGCAAAATGTAAACAACTCCAAGAATTCTAAGCGAGGGACAATTTCCTCCCGCGCCGTCTCATCTCACTTTTTTCGGGATGCCATGATAAGCCCAATTATTTGATAAGCGCTTATCTGAGTCAAGTTATCCATTAGAAAATACTTTCTTTATTATCACCTCCTCACAATTGATACAAAAATAAATAAATAAAAATAAAAAACCTTAAAATAATTAGAATCTTTTTCTCTTTGTACTTTTCCTGAGATTTTGGCGAAATCGCCAACGCCATTGGCGAAACTTTACCATACCTCACTCAAAGGGCGCCTGCCTCCTAAAAGTCTCATAATATAGCTTATCATACTTAATTGTCGTCTTATCCTTAACGCCCCGCAACAACGTCAACATCCTGCCGACCCACATACTATAAAACTCCTCCTCCTTACACCTCCTCTCCTCCCTCATTGACGCCCTGATAGCATCCGCCTGCTCGTGATATTCTCTATTCGCATCCCAAACAAAGCCTACCCGTCGCCTGGCGTCCCTTGTCGCTTCCGTCGCCTTCTTTTGCACCTCCTCCTGCGCCTTCAACTCCTTTTCCAGCTCCAACTCCATTTTATTCAGGCGCGCCGCCGCCCTAGCGTCGTGGCTTGATCCGCTTGAAGAGGCCGGATCTGGGGAGGCAAGTTCCCAATGGCGATCTAGTTGCGGGTCACTACCCGGGTTATCGCTGCTCTCCGCGCTTTCCGAGTCTGTCAGTAGTCGCCTCAGCGGAGATACTTGGTTCATCCTCAGCGCCAACTGTTCTATCGCGAGAACTTCGTCGGAATCTATGCGCGTCATTATTCGCCACCAGTCCGCCTCCGCGGAGTCCAGAATTCGCACGCAGCTTTCGACGGAGGGTGGCCTGTTGCTCGGTTCGGGTGTGTGCGCGGATTTCGGGCTCACTAGAAAATCTTGGTGGTGGCGGGAGAGCTCGCTCAGGAGGAGTCCAGCAACCCGGGTAAACGCAGCAGAGCAGGGTTGACATTAAACGGGGTAGAAGTGCGACCGGGCGCTGTTCCCGGGAAGAATCAAATCCTTCCAAAAGCGGTTGAGTTTCTTGGAGAAGAAGTGGAGCCAGGGTGGAGAAACGGTTGGGTGGTGGCTGTGGTTGCGACGGCCCCGGTTCAGATTGAGAATGAGACGCTAAATTAGCTAAATCCTGAGAAGAAGTTCCCGGCGCGGAGGTGGGAGATACAAACTTCTTTCCCGGACTGAATTTGAGATCAACTTCCAACTCTTCTTGGGACCGACGGGACTTTTCTTTTGCAAATAATTTATTCAAGGCTTCCGCTCCAGAACAGCCGGCTCTTTCCTGAAATTCGGGTAAGTACCTTATCAATTTTGCTAATTCTATATTTTCGCAACTCTGTGTTTGCCAATTTCTCACCCTTTTCTGCACATTCACCACCACAGTTCCCGTCTTATCGTTGGCTTCTAGAATTGCGTGGATTCCCGAAACAGACACTTCGTCGCCCGCCATGCTCACCGTTCTGGAAAGAAAACAAACCCAATTAACGCCCAACCTACGCCCAAATCTGTCGAATTTTGACTCCACCCACTTTGCGACCTTAAGTGACCTCACACGATGCAGAGAATTGGCCAACAACCCCCCAGAATAGTTTAGAATCACATCCAACTCTGGGAGACAGGTAAGCAACTCCTTATTCACATTTACACTCTTTTTCAGGTCCACATAAATCCAGTTGACAGAGGGATTCTCAGTCCTGTGATTTCTTAACGTTAGAAAGTCTGAGACGATGGCGTACACCACGGTATTTAGTGCCGGCGCCGTGAGACGCTGGAGGAGTTGGGAGGATCCATCTAATTAAAAAAATAACCTTAATTTTGGAAGGTTTGTTAGAAATCTAAGCTCCAAACTTACCCAGGACATCGATATCCGTGATTAGGAAGTAAACTTTGTCCATTATTCGCCAAAAGGTGACCCGTTTCCGGTTTTGTCAGACCTTGGGTGAGATCTTTTTAGATATTATTTACCCCTGGGTCATGGAATGGCAGCTATAAATAAATACAACTTGTTTAGCTTCGTTCTTTTATGTCTTGTTTGTTCAAGACTTAAATGTAGTGGGTGACTAATGCACTTATCATTATGATAATGTGGATATAATCAGGCATTATCTATACTATCTTTTGGGTCTCCTTAACTTAGTAAAGTAAGCTCATGCATTTCGGACCATGTCTCAAGTTAACATGGATCTGTTGCTGTTCTATTACAGATTCTGTATACGTTTCTTGGTTTGTTAAGATATCTTAATTTGAGCCGTGACTTATTTCTTGGAACTATCATAAAACAAGGCATTGATAATAGATATTTGGCTTCATTCAAACATTGATGTGTCTAGGAGATTTGTAAGATTTCCTATGAAATGGGCCACTTCAAATTTTGCATGCATTACTAATTTGTAGTTTGAAACTTGGCTTTATTTAAGAATTTGGCACATAAATGGTCAACATTTTTGGAATTATTCATCAAACTCTCATGCCTCAAAGTTTGGTTTCTTTCTTTACTTTTTCTACATGCAAATATTACATGCTTATCAATAAGATAACCAGGCTGGAACAGGAAGTAATGAAAAAATGGTTGTATCCAAATTCAAATGTGGAAGCATGTCGATGATTGACAGAAAATAAGTTATTTGGTCACAAACAAAAAGTTTTATTTGTACATCAAAAACTGGTCAAAATACCCATCAAATCTTTATTTGCTTATCAACACAAAACCCCATAATCAGACACTTATACCTTTTTCTGTTGGTTATGCCAAAGCCTTAAAATGTTTGTCAACTCATGCAAATCAAATATTTTCTTACATTTTCATAAAACTGGCTCAACGACAATTTGCCCAGTTAGGACGCTGCCGACGCCACACTGCAGAATTGTATCTGATTCCCGTCCTACTATTGGTAACCGACACAATGCAACAATTTCAGAAAGGATATTCTGTCCTGGGTAAATTCAATCATTTCTTAAAATTTGGTCTATTTTTAATTCATCCCATTTGGGTTATCCACCGTTTAGAAAATATTCCGGAAGACAAAGAACTGGATTTGTCCAACAAAATACGCCCTCGAATCAGAAAACACGGTAAAAACTTATCAATTTCCTGACATACTTACAAAAATCCCAATTTATTTACCATGTTTTGTCACCACACCCACAGAAATCCTCTGGTACTGGTTCATCTTCGCCCTGGTCACGACTCTGGTCATAGTTTGGGCTGGTATCCTACTCAATTTCCACTCTTATCGGGAGACTCATCATCACGCATCCGGTATCAAGACTGCCTCCCAACAAGTTCCCAACTCTGGTGACAATGTCGACCTTAAGGACCCTGCCAGTGTCCTGCAAAGTTAGTTGGTATCAAAATTAAGAACCTTTTTGCAGCATTTCATTGAGTTATCCATTTTTTAGACGCTCACGACCCGGATTCTGAAAATACCTTGAATCCAGCCAACATCTTGGGTGACCTAAAGGAAAAAGATGTCATTCTCGGCAACTCCTGGAGAGCTTGGAACACCGTAGAGGACTCTAAATATCAACACATTTGCAAGGTGACTCTCTGCAATCCCAATTATTTGCCAATTTTAAACCCCTCTTTGGTCCAGATCGACAACGGCGTCACACCAGAACTGGATTTTGTCCTGAAAAGGTTCGACTTCGTGTCCACAGTGTCAGGATCCGATCCCCTCACCGTATTTCAAGACTACTCCGTCCCCTCCTCCTATAATATCAGTGGTCTCATCGCCATAGACCGTAGAAAGACGGGAACTGGGGACACCTGCAATTTGGACAATTTTGGATCCTTCATAACATTGCGACTACGATCTAGTACACCACCCGCGCTACGATTCACGGCGCTAGTGATAGGACGAAAAATTGGCACAATATCTTCCGATGTAGAAAGCACCTTTGCAAAAATGATACTTCGCAATAAAACAAGTGTCCCTCTCCCTCCAGCAGCTTCTCCAAGAAAACTGTGGTCAGATGAATGGTCGGATGAAGACTTTAATGATTATGTCTATTGATAACTTACTTATCAGCCCTTAGATCCTTACTTTACCCCATATTATCTTAACTAATAAACGCATTCCTTCCCTTTCTAGAGAGATGACCAATTATTTCCCATCCTAACGTGCGTAATCCTCACACTCCCTCATCTGCATATCCCCAAGCTTACTTATGCATTCTTACTTATCCACCCTTGCTTTCACTCACTTGAGTTTAAATTTAAATCAAATCCCAATCTGAGCTTCATTCCAATTCTCCCAAAGTGAGAGATTACACCCACCCAGTCCAAGATAAACAATTTCCCTTTACCCTATGTAAATAGAAACATGGCAAAGGAAAGCAATCCTTTAATGCACAAAGCATTGCTTGCTTTCTCCACAAATATTGGTGGTTCTGCTTCATGCTTCCCAAGTTTATTTACATCCTAACCTCACGCATCCACCTTTTTGATGACAATAGCTTCCTAAAAAAAGCCATTGTTATTTTTTTACCAAACAAACCCACTTGTTCCGAACTTACCTAATTTATTGATTGATCCCCTCTCCCTCAGCGTAGGAAGTGTTTTAAAACCCCCGTAAATTGAGACTCTCCATATTTCCAGCTCATTCTCATCTCTCACACTTTCTCCGGCACATATTATTTTAAAAACTTTCTCTCTTCCTCCAACTCTAGCAAATTATCAAGTTCCACCTTCTCCTTTCTTCTTATTTATTCCTGTGTTAGACCGACTTATATTTTACTGCTTTCCCGACTTTCTCGGGTTGGCTACATTATTAAAATCCATAAGATTTGATGCCTTCATATAACCCTTACCATCTTCGTCCTGACTTCTGAATATAATATGAACCAACATGAAGGCTGAGTGACATCTCTTACGAATAAGATTCTGTGCACATTACCTTCAATGTCCCAGATCTAGATTAGTGCAACCTCCTCAAGACAAGCACAAGGACTTCAAGTCGTGTCCTGGACAAAATTTCATTAGATTATCTCTCGTCCATTGTTATGTTATGATCTTCCCAAGTTCCACATGCTTCAAGCATGATGCTTGGCATTTCTCAGTGAAAGCAAGCATACGTAACTAGACCAGTCCAAAGTTTATGTTAATGTGGAGTTGACACTATCTGGAAATCACATTCTTTTTTATTTTATTACAAATATTAAAAACCTTCCCACTTTCTCCAAAATAAAGTAAATTACACCAACAAAAGAGAATAGGATTAAATTAAACACAAACTAAGAATACCAGGTTCCCACTGAGTATTGAGGAGAAAGCCTTGTAAATAAACTTTCTCTCGGGTTGTGTTTGTTTGCTTCTTATAAAATATGGACATACATTCCCTCCCTCCCTCGAAATTATGGCGTGGCGTGGCGTGGCGTGAGAGAACAATACATTGTAAAATATCCAATTTCTTAAAACTTTGGCAGACTCCTTCCTACTTTCTTCGGATCATTCTGTCTTTCTCCTCCTGCTCATAATTCCAGCATGTGTTTTCTCCTCATTACACTTTCTCTTCAGGGAAACAATAAGGAATTCTCGAACAAAAGACGGAAACACTTACCCAAACTCGGGAGTCTGGCTTGATTAGAATTTCTAAACAAACTCACTTCTCCGAAATGTTTAATGGATATGTGAGAACAAGCGCCATGTGCGCCACAATCTCGCGACCAGATTCTTGCGACAAACAAAACACAAACAAAGCCTTCAATGATTACTCAACTAATTCAAAACCAAGAAATTTACCATGCTCACGTACCCACGCTCTTTTTCTGTATGTGTCGCTTTTTGCCAATCCCTTTTTATTTGCTTTCTCCTCTATTTTCTTATGTAAATTATTTTAATTCAATCCCACGCCTCGTCAAAATAACAACTTTAAGAAACTTGGTCATTTGCATAGTCATCCTTCTTTCTTTTCCTGTGTGTGCAACTTTCTCCTGTCTTACTTCCCGATACATTTCCAATCCTTGCTTTTTTCCCTCTTACTTTCTCTCATGTCTGGGTAAAGCACCCAAAAATTAACCACTCCAATAATTAAAACGCTCATTAACCTTCCCTCCCATGAATTGATGGCGTCTTACACAATTACATCTCCCTCTGTATCGCCTAGCTTAGATGATAACATACCCAACACCGTGTAACGTACACACTCCACATTTAATCGTCCATCCCTCGTCAAGCATGACATTGCATAAGAAGCAAACTCCTTCCTTGCATAAACTTTACCCTTCTTACACGAGTAATGAATGGTCATGATTACAACCCATGATGCACCAGTGTGTAATAGGGAGAGAAAGTCGGCTTGTTTCTCCAGGAGAAGAAAGTTGTTGGAATTTGTTCCCCGATTTATTTGGGGTGACTATGGTCCGTGACCAGATTAAATGCTTTTGGGCAGACGTAAATCTTCCTTTAATTAGTAGCCAGCCCTGCCTGGAGAGAAACTTGGTTTGTTTCGTTTACATATGAACACTACAACCCAACAAAGTTCCTACTTCCTGGAGATACATATGTATGTGGCTACCCGGCAAAGTTGGTGGGGGCACGTACTCCAAGTCTTGGCTGGAAATCCCACAAAACAAAACCTAACAAAGTAGCGAAACTTTTTAGTGTACGTCTCAATTTGCCTCTGCACACATTTTTTACCATTATTTCCCTCCTCCCACCCAGTTACACCCAAATTTCGGGTAAAACACACCAGTGCCTAAGTCTGCTTCCGAAATTTTATTGGAATCCTCTCGAAAAATGACGGACAAACAGACAAACCCTGTCAGAAAGGTGTCTTTAGCTCTATGAAACCCAACTTGTCCAGGATTTGTTTCTTGCTCCGTGATATGAATATGAGGTTTAGTTTATGTTTTAAAGTTGAGGCTGGGAGCGGTTTGGGACGCGTTAATGATTTCACAACCAACTTATTCCCAATCCTGAAAAGAAATATTATTCGAACCGAACCTCGGTTCATGTATTGCAATGTGTATCTTATTTATTACCCTCTCGCGACCAACTACTCCCAACCGGCACAATACAAGTTGGCTCCGTGTAATCGTGACGTTACCCGGGCATTTATTACAATCTTATGTGACTCTCCTTGTATGACTCCCTTACAATTGGTGTAAGCAAATGATTAAGAATTGTACAAATTGTACAAATTATTGGTACAGGATTGGTGTCTTAAAATCACGACAAATCCAACCAGCGGAACCTTGTAATTACTCCAATAAAGAATGGGTATTACTAATTAACGATAATTGAGCCCAAATAGGAATCAGAATTCGGATTTAAACCCTTTCTCCAGAATTTCATAAAAATGTCAAAGTTACTCGCCATACAAAATATTTTTAAACTATTTAAATCACAATTGAAGTATTAGATAAGTGTGTATAATCATCTCTGGCTCAGTCAGTCGCACATTTATTAATTAAAAATGTGATCTTTTGTTGTACCAGAAAATATCCCTCATTTCTACTTCTCACCCAAAATACCCTGTCTTTACCACGCATCCCACCCATTCCTCGTCTGGCTTCTTTCCTTCCTTTGTTTATACTCCAACAAAGAATTAAGGAGTACCCGTGAATATGAAGGATACCCTCCTCATTACTTTCTCTCCACTTTCTCTCCACTCATTAGAGCCTGTTGTGGAACAATAGGAGAAGAGTCGTCACATCACAAAAATATTCTGTGGTTCCACACAAATGCAAATATCTGGCCAGGATTCCTTCCCTTTGTTCCCAAAGAATATATCACTTGCATTCAGTCAACTTTTTAAATCTGTACATCACACACAGTCAACTCTGGCAAAGAAATG
Organism: Folsomia manolachei; assembly: GCA_036491905.1. Taxonomy (NCBI): domain Eukaryota; kingdom Metazoa; phylum Arthropoda; class Collembola; order Entomobryomorpha; family Isotomidae; genus Folsomia; species Folsomia manolachei. The sequence continues at coordinate 8,073 of JAAXNX010002519.1, forward strand.
GAGTGCAATCATCATTACCACTTTGGAAAAGAAAAGCTGAGGGAGACATTAAACAATGGGACAGAAAACAAAACATTTTATCAACCAGTCAACCACAAAAAAAAAGAAATGAGATAAAAGACACAAAGACAACGGAAAAATTAAGTATGGTACAAAATAAAAGAATGCAAATTATTCCGGGCAGAATACACAAATGTGAGAATGTCGCAGGTTCTGAGCCAAAATAGGAAATTGTTTGAATGACAAGAAATTTTGAGTATTTTTCTAATTTTGGCACAAAGTAAAGGCAGGTGTCTTAATAACTGGATTCATTTTTTTAACAAAGTCCCATTAATTTCAAGAAACTACTCATGAGTGGGTAACTGTCATTAATTCCATTCCTGCAGAAATATTTAATGATGTCCCACCCACTAATGAAGAAATCTCTAAAAAACGGAGCAACTCAAGTGATTCCTTTTACCAAAGCTGTCTTAAAGCCAGTGACTTTCTCTCCTGACCAAAATGCTACAAAATGTTAATGACAATCCCGTCAAAACTCTAGGTAAAGCATTCTTCTTTACTTTACATCCTCTCATTTGGTTACCCACTAAATCCCGGACCTTCCCCGAATTCTGAGTGGTGTTCCCAAATTTGCATTTGGAACCAACCCCCATAAAATAGAAGCACAAGCTCAAACCTTCCCTTCATTAGAGACGCCTCAGAAATTACTCTGCATCAACATGAGCATTAAAATCAAGTGACTTTCCCACTGATGTGATATTATCCACTGGATAAGCTTCAGAGTCTTGATCAGGCAGGATATCAGCATAAAATCATAAAATCTTTATCCCGTCCCAAGTTATGGGAACATGTTCAAAATGCAGACAAACATAAAAATTTATGAGTAAGGAACAACCAAGGATCAAAGAAAATGACAACAATCAAACTTTAGGGTGATGAAGAACACCAACTCCGAATTTATATTCGGGACACGTGTTCATCAAGCGAGGTTGCTTATCAGAGGATTTTAATGATAAGTAGAGCTTATCTTGAAGCTGGATATTGAGACACGTGAATACTTATTTATGCAGGATTAATATCTGGGCAGAGATCCCCAGTTTAGAGTCAGGGAAGCCATATCTATTCCAGCTAAGATATTTGAATAAACTCTGCAAAAACTGGAATGACGCCAAGTCACTTATCTGAATTGTGTCTTTGTCCAGATTTCGAAACAATACCCAATTCCTTGGCTTGCTCACCTGCGTCCCTAATTCAATAAGTATTTCATTGTTTATTCTTCTGTAATTGCCGTTTCCTTGGGTAATTCAATTCCTCATAAAATCTTGCCCATAAAATAAAAGTTTCCAACTTTTCTCATTAATTATATCAAACCCAATTCAAAGGTTGAAATCCATTTTGATACTTGACTTTGAGGGTGGATATGGAAGGGTTTGCACTACGGGGACCCTGGGATTTTGGTCTCTATCTCTTCGGCATATCCTGAACATTCATTTTGGACATAATTGCCGTTTCCTTGGGTAATTCAATTCCTCATAAAATCTTGCCCATAAAATAAAAGTTTCCAACTTTTCTCATTAATTATATCAAACCCAATTCAAATTTCCAAGTACATAGAAATTAATGTATCTCAATTATCCTGGAATTAGCTCAGCTTCATTTTGTAGCTAAGAAATTTCTCAATATTTCCAAAAATCCAACAATTCCACATCCAACTAACGTCCTCCAGTTTTAAACTGATTAAAGGCACTGATTGCCAAGTATTTCTAGGAATTTGTGCCCCACACTAAAATTTGGCAGTCAACTTTCTTTCCACTTTCTTCCAGGAAGTAAGCAATAACGTCCCAACTTACATTATCGAATAAAGAGTAACGTTACGACTTAGTGAGGTAATAACATAACATAACTTTATGAATGAGTCAATACTCATACTTCAATCGGACGATTAAGTCCAACCCAACCTACCTTAATTGGAATAAATGGAGAGGTGAAAGTGGTGAGAGAAAGGTTGACACTAAAGAAACTCGGCTCATTTCGATAATTCAATTCAATCTCAATCACTTTTCTCCACTTTATTTCCGAGGAGAAAGCAAACCTACTTTACTTTAACGTCTTTTATTACTTGTACAATCCTACCAGCCTCCGAAAAGACCTTGCCTGTCCCCGAATTCGGAGAGTTTTGCAAATTAAACCGAATTTTAACTAATATTTTGTAACGATATAATACCGAATTTAAAATTTTGCAAATTTTATAAATACGATAAACTTCCAGGTGCATTACCAAAAGAAGCTTTTTTGTTAACCACCCCGTTGTAGTTCACAAAATCCGATGAATAGCCGTTCCAATAAAGTTTAATAATCCCAAAATTTTAGAGATTGGTTCAAGTATTCCAGGAGAAATCCCATGAAATCTCGTTCCACTCTCACTCATTTCTCCTTCTTTCTCCAAACTACTTTCTCCCAAGTGTACTCATAACTTGGAAACATTACAGGAATCCATTGGGACACAATAATTATTGAAATGGGAGCCCATTAGGTTAGATGTTGGATCTCAAATCTAAATCATATCAATCCACTCATACCTTGGAACCACTTACGTAATGGAATCAATAACACTTGGCTTTATGAATGATTTTAAACTTTTCGGTAGGGAGGCATTCAATTAAACAAGTTATCGAATTTGGTATTGTTTCATATTTTCCTTAGAATGGAAACATTCTAATTGCTCTTCTTTTTGATAAGCTTCAAAGAAATTATTCCAATATTAATTTGTATTCTAGACAATATCTCATGTATCCATGTTAAACATTATTGTCGGATTACCCATAAAATGAAACATGACGCATAATCTCATTTAAAACAATAGAATGTTAGTGTCTTAAGTGTTGCAAAGTTTTTGTAGCCACACCTGTAAATCTCATTCATAATCCTTTAAGACACAAATGTATGCATACAACTGCATCCTGTACCACTTTGTTTAAGCAAAATGCACCCCATTAAAAATCGCTTATTCCCATTTGCTTACCCACCTTCCAGGCAGCTCACCTTCCTTAATGATTTCCTAACTACTTCCTACTCACAAACTTAAAACAATGCTCTCCAGCTAGTCATTGTATGCATAAATGGCAGAAATGCACACTTTATTTAAAACAAAGCAATTTTAATCTCATGCAGAAACACGATCTGAGCCAGTCCTTCAATTTGTTTGTACAGCCTGGCCCATAAAGTATCAATATTTTACAGATATATCTGGCAATTGTGCAATTATTTGAAGATCCATTACGCTTACCTTTGGTTATCATCGTGTGAAATAGGAAAATCCATAAAAATACTTTCATTTAAAGCACATTTCCTAATTTTATGTGCGTGACGCTTGCCAGTTGTCATCATTCTCTCCAAATATGGTGTTGGTGAAATTGAGATTCTTAAAAAAAGAACAATTCACTTGTGCAGCTTTGTGACACACTTCTCCTCACAGATAACATCTTAACGTCAAATTCTACCAGATTGGAAATTGTGTATTTTAAATCAATTATTCCTAATTCTTGTTAAAAAGTGTTCAATCCAAAAAACCTTCCCAAACCTTAAAATGCATAAATACACCGCCTCAATCACTAAATATCCTCGTAAAACAAGCAACAAAGCAAAAGATACGTCCACCGCTATAATTTACTCTTCCCGTCTCATTTCCTCCAAAGTAGTCGACGCCATCTGGAACCGGACCATTATTCGGATAGACGCCGACGAATTTAAAATCCTGGAAGAAGGTCATGTCCCAAAAAGTAAAGAACTTGCCAAAGAACCCGGGTCAGAACCTCCCCTAGAATCGGAAACCATCCAAATAGATCTCCTCGTAGATCCGGATAGTGTTAAAACAATCAAATTTAACACCCTCGGAAAAATATATCTCGAGCTGGACGGAGTTATCCAAGACATCCAAATCCTAACTGGTCCGCCTTAATCCTGTGAAACAAACCTAATTATGCCACTTTAATTAAAAGTTTGCACCTGCAAAACCCAACATTTCACACATTTCCTAAGGTGCCAAAAAGAAAGAGTCATTTTAATTTCTTTATTACAAAATTAAATGTAAATTCCTTGCCCTCCAGCAAGTCAAGCTAGACAATTATCCCGTGCCAAGATTTTTAAGGTGAGGTTCATTCCCATCTTAAACCTCAGCAGGACTTCTTCCTACCTGTAATCCTACCAACCCACCTGTGTGTTTAACATGTTTTTTCATCCCTTACTCAATTATGGTGCACATACACGAACTACCAATTTAAAATCTGGTAATCAAACATCTCATCGCATCTCTTGCCAGCCAAAGACCAGCCAAATATTTAGACAACCCTTTTCCACTCATGTTTTAAACAACATTAGTTTTCGAATCATTTACCAGTCAAAGTCAACCAACCCTCATCTTCTATTCAGTCACAAGCTAGCTGTATTCAGAATAAGTATTTATTCCGTGTCTCAATTTACCTGGAACATTTCTCAACCAAGTTCTGGACCCGTTCTGATTTCCTCCGTCAATCAAACCATTGTTTCCCGTTTAATCTCTCATTCTGTAGCATATCCTTATTCACGCTTAATTAAATAATTAGTTATTGTCAGTCGCACTCGTACAAAGAGCCCGAATAACTACACCAGTGTCTCATTCTGATACGTCTGCCTCAATTCACATAAACAATACACGCTACTGGAAGACAAGTGAGACAACAAAGCATACAAAATAATGGACAAGTCAAGTGAATCATCAACAATATCAAAATAAGAGCAATTTCCACCCCGCAAACAATGACATCTCATTACTGGACAATTCTGTTTGAAACAAAGGAAGAATAATGATAAACCACTTATCAACCCCTTTGTTCTCCTGTCCAGGCCGAATTCTCTTCGCTCTCGTCTCCATTTTACTCTCAAACCCCGGCATATATGGGGGCCGCCATATTTCCAACCCCTTCTGGAGACATCCAGCCTCCTCCCAATTTACATCCGTGTCTGGCTCCAGAGTGACCTTGTTTCGACCACAGCAATCCTTTGTTACCTCTGATGAACCTCCTCCTTCCGGAAATGCCACCTGTTTGCTGGAGAGGGAGTGGTTATTTGGCGAATTAGGGGTCTGGGAGCCACCCTGGAGTTCCAAGAT
>JAAXNX010002520.1:0-13209 GCA_036491905.1 Folsomia manolachei
AAACGATGATTTTGAACACAAAATGTCTCGTGACCCCCAGACACGCCCCTGACCTTTTGTGGGGAAATTTGTAACTCTCAGTTTCACCCCTTGTTTACACTCCGTTTGCGGTTTATTTTATGTAAAGTTGAAGGAAAACTTAATCCTGACACTATTTTAAAGCATTGTTTGACTATTTTATATTTTTCTATAGGATTTGCAAGCTGAGATCGAAGACAAAAGTGTCAAAGTTCATGAAGCATTGAGAAGTTTTGGAGAACGGGAATCAGCCAAAAAAGGTCGATTGGAAAAGCGTTGGTGGCAATTGCGGTTAAGGGTTCTGGAGTGGGTCCAACATTTGGCAGGGGTTCAGGACAAACTCCGATCTGGAAAAGAGGTAAGAAACAAGTTTTTAATGTCACCATCTTATTAAGGAGAATACGGTTTGATTAATGTAACCCAAACATAAAATTTTTGCTCATAATTAAAGAGCTAAGCTAAGATTTAGCAGCTAGGTGTTGATCCGTATAAATAACATTTGCAAATAGTGTGCTTTGCAGAAAGAAACAAAGCAGCGTCGGATTTCTTGGCTTGTCTTATTGTTGACCAACTTGTTTTACCTACATACTGAAGTTATAATTGCTTTTTGCACATTGTAACTTGTAAAAGTGTAATTTTAGACATTACTTCACTCGGTGCAATAAACAATCTCATTAACGTCAATTCCGGCATGATTCACACAATAAGAGGTGTTCTGCCATAATTTACTAAAAAAACTTGGATGTAAAGAGCACTTCATTTGGCATTTTCCCAGCTCAATGTCAGATCTACTGCATTTTAGTTAGATTGGATATTATTTTAGCAAGGTCAGCAGTGCATTAAGTAGGATTGCTTCTGCGATAATTATAATTCTGTCACTGAATCCGTGATGTTTATTTATGTTACAGGAAATTAAAAGTTGTTCTTAAAAACTAGTTTTTGCTAAGGTACAAAATATCAGATTAATACTTTATAAAACTAATTCATGAGCTGATTGACAGGTGCTACGTTTATTTTTATTTTTTTCGGACGTGATTCTGATTGTGCATCGATTAATTTGTCTGCAACAAATCTCAATGCGATTAACTGCAGCTAAAGAAAAATTACATGGCACTCTGTTTCTTCAATCTTGTACATACATTCATTATGAGCTAAACATCAAACCAGAGAAAGGATAATATTATCCACAAATATAGTTATTAGTTAGTGTACTTGTTCTATACATTTTTTATTGCCAAAGAATGTTAATTGGATATTAAATAACTAAGGATTTTAAAAGTGTTCATTTGTAGGTGTGATTTGTGCATGTTTTAAATGCAGATTATTCGCAGTTAAAGCTAGTTAATTAAATTGTTTGAGGCTTCATTTTATTCCTGCAAAAACCAAATGCATTCACATGCGTCATGCGTTTAATTCACATGCTTTTAAGTTCCATATCACAATTGCTGTGTAAACAGTGATATTTCTGTGATAATTAATTTTCATGATGAAAAATCATGCGTTGTCAATTTATTTCTCTAATTTATTCTGAATAGTCAATACCTTCGGTGTCGAATTGCATTCTTCAATGGCTGATAGCTTAATTTTTGATTCTTTATTGTACTGCAAACCATATTGCCCGAAGACATATGTCGATGTCATCCACGTTATATTTGACACCTTGTCCAGTTGCATGCTCTTTCAATTAACTTTCTGCCAGAGTCTGGCAGCCAGACTTGAATTTTGTTTTGTTGCAGGCAAGTCTCATAAAATATTCATAGTCGTTAAAAATTGTTTAGGCATCCGTATTGTAGCTTAACTTCTCAGATTTGAAATACTTTGCGGATTTGCGTTTATGTCTGGCTGAGGCTGAACGACATACAAATTAAATTAAAAGGAAAAGGTTCATTGTTCTTTCCATCATAAATTACTTTGTACCTCCCATCACACCGTATCCATTTCATTGTTTGACTTGGAGTTAAAGGGCTTGCTCCATTGTTGCGGAAAATAAATGCTAAAGCTTACAATTTATCTGTTTATTATTGGTAGACGGTAAAGTCTAGATATTTAACTTGGGAGATGATAATCCAGGTATTAGCTTAATTTGTATTTTGCGTTGAATTTTGAAACTGGAGTAGGACCACCGAGTATGTCAGTACTGTGCTGAAAATGCTGACAAGAAAACCAAAATTGATAACAAATTCGTAAGCCTTCAATCCCAATGGGTTTGATGACATGTCCTCCTTCAAAAGTATGATGTTGCTCAGGTCAACGGTATTCATTCGCTTATCATTCCTGTGCTCAAACAAATAATCACAAATACTGCAGAGTTTACTGGAACCATTTGCCGACAGCAGGAGAAAAAGTATGCTTGTAATCAGATAGACGATGACAATACTTCGTTGAAGCAGGTCACCCGATTTGAACAAGTCAGTAAGGGATTGACTGAAGTAAACTAAAACGCTGACAATGCTGGCTAGAACTTGCATGCCAACTAGGTCATTCATGGAGGTCACAGCTTTCTTCAAGCATTCATAATAGTGTGCCACCTAGCGGTAAAGGGCAACCGGTATAGAATTAGATTACGTATTGGCCAAAATAATTAAATACCTCGGTTAACTGTGGCAATCTGTACAACATGGCGGAACATTCTCTTCCCATTTGATATATGGCGTAGCATCCAGTATAGGAGATGATTAATGCAATATTGGTCATCAACAAGGTGTACAAAAACAGGAAAACGGAAATGATGCGATAGATTGTTCTTATGGTTGTGTAACCCTCCAGAAAATTGGTTTGAATTCCAAAGTTCAAACCCAGTCCGATCCCAGGACCAGTAAGAACAGCGGCGCCTCCAAGAATTGCAAAGATTGGGGAACAACAGAACACGATGGATAGAATGATGCGTTCCTAATTGAACAATAAGTTTTGAAATGATGTTCGCAAATATTGAAATTTACTTACTTGCAAATAGTGGCATTTGCTGTCGATGTCACCCATTGGTTTCGGGATATTCTCTAATGTCTGGAAAAACTTTAGCCAATCTTTTTCTTTGAACCAGACGGTGTAATAAAATTCTAGAGTGCTTAATATAATAGTCATGTCTCCCATAAACGCGCACAAAGTGGCAGGGTCACGGGCTGTCCTTTGGGCTATGGTGATCAGTCCATTGATAAACCACTGGAGTTGAAGTAGAAGAGCGTAGAGGTGAAGAAATCCAACAAAACAGTAAACGTAAACATTAATTGACATATTTCATTTGAAACACAAATTTAGTAGAGGTTACCTTGTTGAATACACTGTATTTTGTAGAAATCTGACCATCATACTCGACCTCAAATTTGTGAGGAGTTAGAAAAGTGTAGTATGTGCTTTTGAAACAGTAGCAAAAGTAATCTAAACTTTTGGATGCAATGGGTTTGGTTAGGAGAGGTGGAGAATTATCTAAAACTAAGAAATGTCCAGATTCAATTTGAAATACATTTTTATGTTTGTTCCCTTTCATTATTTTTGCCATGTTCCACTGGAAGGCTTCGCATCCCTGAATTTAAAGTAGAATATCTGGGTGCATTATTGGCCGTAAAAATTTCAAGCCGAACTTTTTTAAATGATTAATTTACGCCTTTAGTACACATGCAGTCTTTGTGGGTGAACTTATGGTATTACGGAAACTTTTCTTGCATAAACGAATTATCCATTTAACAAATTATAGATTGAATCGGCTAGTAATAACTGTTTGAGTGGAATACCCTTTGTAATGTGACATGTTGTCAACGGCTAATTTATTAATGTAAAATTATACAATTTAATTCAGCGAGTAAAACCTTGAACCGTGTAGAATTTTGACGCCTCGATGCTCTACGTTCGATATAATAGAATTGATAGTCATCAAGTAGATAAGAATGTTTTCCCGTCTAATATTTTTAAGGATGCATATGATGAACAGTTCGTTTTGAGATTAATTTGTTTGCTGCATTGAATTTTTAAATTGGAGTAGAACTATTGAGTACGTTAGAACCACACTGAAAATGTTGACCAGAAAACCAAAATTGATAACAAATTCGTAAGCCTTTAGTCCCAATGGGTTAGATGCCATGTCCTCCTTCAAAAGGAGGATGTTGCTTATGTCGAAGGTGTTCATCCGCTTATCATTCCTGTGCTCGAAAAGATAATTACCAATCTTGTTAAGTTTGACGAACCCATTGGCCGCCAGCAAGAGAAAAAGCACGCTCGTAGTCATATAGATGATGATAATAGTTTTTTGAATTATATTTTTGGAATTGAAGATATTGGTAAGGGATTTACTAAAGTAGACTAAAACATTAATGACATTGGCCAGCGCTTGAATTCCAACTAGTTCGTTCATGGCGGACATTGCTTTCTTCAAACATTCATAATAGTGTGCCACCTAGCGGTAATAATTTCATGGATTACATAATGACCAAATTATCCGTATAATTGTGTACCTCGCATAACGGTGTCATTTTGTTCAAAACGTTGGAACATTCTATTCCAATTTGATACACGGCAAAAGATCCAGTGTAGGTAAAGATTAATGCAACATTAGTCATGTGCGAGGTGTACAAAAAAAGGAGAAACGAGATACTGCGATAAATGGTTCCTATGGGTTGGAAGTTTTGCATATTATCAAATCCAATTCCAAAGTCCAAGTCCACATTGATCCAAGGACCATTTAAAACTCCGATGGCCGAAAGAACCACAAAAGTTGGAGAAGCACCAAATATAATGAAGAGAATGATATGTTCCTAATGATTTTGAAACATTTAAAAGGCGACAAATGGAAGGAAGTTTGCAGTATGTTGGTTACTTGGAAATAGTTGCATTTGCTGTCATCCACCGACTTCGGAATTTCCTGCAAAGTCTGGAGAAACTTCGTCCAATCTTTTTCCTTGAACCAGACGGTGTGGTAGAAATATAAAGTGCTTATAAAAATATTTAAGTCTCCCAAAACCGTATACAAGGCGCTGGGATCATGACCAATTCTTTGAAACATGTAGGCGATTTCTTTTACTAACCATTGGAGTAGAAGTAGCATAGCGTAGAGGTGAAGAAATCCAACAAACCACTGACAGCAAAGAAACCAAGTTTACATATTTTAATTGGAACTTAAATTTAGTGGAGGTTAGTTATTATTATTATTATTAGTTACTTTTTAAATGATGGATTTACACCTTTGGTACACATGCATGCTTTGTAAACTTACTTTGTTACGAAAACTTATAGTTCACAAAAGAATTGCCCATTTAACAAATTGTAATTTGAATCGACCTAGTAACTGTTTGAGTAGAATGCGCAATAATGTTACATAGTCATACTGTCAGCGGTAATGTATTAATCAAATTGTAGTAAACACCTTCCAACTACGATGGCTTGGATAATTATCCAACAAAATTCAAAGTGTACATTCACTAGTATCTGTATTATTTGACGACTTCGTCAAACCGTGTCGAATGTCGCCATTTCAAAAATTACGATTATAGATGGAAATTATCAATCTCGTAGAGAAAGTAGATTCTGACAATTGGATGCTTACTTTATTTCCATGTCAGACAGTTTTCGAAGTGAGGCATTTAAAAATGCACGAAATTTATTTCCAGCTTCTAAGTTGACTCGAAGAGCTGAATGTTTGTATTGAGTTTGTTCAGCTTGTTTTTTGTGCTGTAAACAATATCATTCTTTTTAATCAACACCAAGACATTTTCAGGCAATGCTCATGATTAGGATGGCTAAGCTTTGTGTAAAAATATCTTCAAGTTCGAGAAAAAACAGTTCGTAATTGCATCTCCTGCTTAAAATGAAAAGAGCACGCAAACTGTAAAAACAGAGACATTTTTAGACAAAATTAGCCGTGTATGGAAACGATCTGCCGAAGTTGGTCTTCCATACATGTGGCAAAGCCGGTGTAATCAACACCGACGAAAACGAGAAACATAGTTTTCGTTTTTTTGTTTAAAATGCAAAAAATGAGTTACATTAACTAGGACTCCGTTGTGAAGTTGAATGTGGAACGGAGTATGTTTACAAAGTTTTGAAACTGAGTAATTACAAGACTAGCAAAGTATTTATCCTGGTATTCCGTCCGAATTTGTTTACTTACAAGAATTGGTTTCAAGTAAATTTGTCTCCTCAATTCAGTGTTGAGTGAGAGAATAAAAGCTCATTGACAAAGTAATGTTATTATGCAATTCCATTAGCGTGTTTTGGCATTAACTGATCGTAGTTACATGTTTGGAATTGGATTGGTTCAGAGTTCCATTTTTTATTAGCATTCGAAAAAAGAATGAGAATTTCCGTAGCTGTGTATGAATGTGAGTGAATTTTTTTATCTGAATAGGAATTACAGACCTGTCGTCCCCATTTTGTATGTCCGTTGCTTCGATTAGAGGTCATTTTTACTTTTGCACTTTTTGTCCAGTGGTTATATAACGATTTACCTGCAAAGAGATAAAGTTGCAAATATTTATCATGTATGAGTAATTTGAAACGGGAATACAGATAATTGCACACCATTTCTGATATCCTTGTCAGTTCCATGCTCTGCTAAGTCCTTGATGAACGCGAGGTTATTGCAAATTGTAGCAATAAAAAGATAGCGTGTTCATACTCGTAATTTGTCCAGTATAAAGTCAACGAAAACCACATTACAGTTTCAACAAGATTACAATAATTGTAAAATACTAACCATCGACTAAACCTTTTCATCCGGTTGTTTGCAATTTGTGACTGACAATAAATTGGAGTTCAAAACTGGCTGTAGGCCTGTAGTTAACTGAGGTAAAGCAGAGGACTAATACTTGCAACAAAATCTAAGATTAAATCCCTTTCACTGGCTTCAAATTTTTTGTCATTATTTAAAAAAAATGCACTAAAACTAAAATAGATTTAAAAGAAAATGAATTCGTTGCAACTTTCGTGGTTTTATCAAATACTGTAACATTAATATCGCAGCTAGAAATTAGAAAATTAACCATTTCATTGAAATATTTTGCAGCTAACAATACAAAATAAGTTCACATGATAACATATCCACTTCAAAGTTAAGTAAACGCCGCGGTGGGTCTAGCCAAGTCAATTAAATTAACGACTTTTGTTTAAGTATTTTAATGTCTTGCAAGCATTTTCGATTTTCGCTAAGATATTCATTCACGACGATATCATTATCTTGAAGAGGAATGTTGAGGAGGAATTAATGTGAGAGTACTAAAGTGCCAATTACACTTGCTACTTGATTCAAGTGTTAATGCTTCCGGTTTCCAATAAAAAGTTTTGCAATCTTCTTAAGCGAAATGAACGTGTCCAGTTTTTTCTTCCATATTCTAAAAATTCTCATTTTTCTGTCAACAGGGTTCCAACACAGACTGCTTTGCTCGTGAAAGCGTTTGGTCAAGTGACGACGAGACGGCGGAACCCCTCACAAAATATCGACGGCTCGGAAGAAGTCCAGACTTTTGTAAAAAGGAAGAACACATCGTCCCCACCGGAGAGTTAGTCAGCATTGACCTCGGGAGCGATTTTCGACAAGAAATAAAGTCGGATGAAGACATTATCATGGGACAGAGTCATGATTCGGAGAGAGTTGTCAAACAAAATGTAAGAACTCGAAAATTACTTAATTTAGCACAATAAAATTAGTTACAGAAAAAGTGTAACAGTATTCGTAAAGACTTTTAAAACCTTGGTTTACTGGCACTTAAGGATTATTAGCTAATATCTAGGGCCATGGAATGATGTAAAGTCTACACGATAAACTACAATTGAACGATTTTACCTTGAGCAGAATAAATCCATGTAGTTCACTTTTTGTAAACACCTTTCACAGCTCTTTGCACGTCATCCCATCATTTTTTTGTGATTGTGCAAAATCTTTACGAAACGAATCCCGTCAACTTCATCTCATTCTTTGAGAAGTCACGCAATTTCTCTATTGTCCTCTCACCGTCTTTGTGGCGGAGTGCGTGTCGGTAATAAATTGCAATTTAAAAAAAGGTGATGGTGATTGTGTTCTGTCGGCGTTGCAAAATCAAAGTCATCAAATTTAGTGGGTTGACTATTAGTTGGATTTTGATGGATTGGTTGCGCAAATAAAACTCAAGTTTTAAAAGTCCAAGAACAGATGGTTCATTAACAAAGATTGAAGGTTGGCGTAGTAGAGATTGAAGTATGCAACCATTAAGGCTACTAATCTTACTCAATCACTGCAATTAAGGGATGATTGAGAAAAAGAAAGGTGGAATATGTGTGAATGGCCTTGTCAAGGTGAGCGAAAAATAAAAGGATTGGATAATTGCAATTCAAAGATATTGACAAATTGAGAAGTAGTCAATTTGGAACAAAATCTTTCGAATTTGGTAATATCTACTTTCATACAAGGCCACGTAATAAAATTGCGAATTTAGTGAAATGTTTGTTATTTGAAATAACTTGTTTCAAGACAACGTAAAAGGTTTTAAGTCAGCCAGTTTACAACCATGGCTTAATGTAATTTTTTTTACTTTGTTCTTCCGGATTGTTGCATCTTTATGCGAATGAAATCCGACAAAAAACTGGGTTGAATTGTGCGAGAGTTTCTGCAAGTGACATGCCACAAAGTTGTTTGAGACGAGTAAATGTTCCACACTCGTCAGTAACATTTACTTTTTCAAGATTTGAGACAGTGGAACTTGAGAATGTGTGGATTTTCCGTTATCGGATCTGAGACAAAGGACTGACGAAGATTGAATGAAATGAAGAATAATTACGTGTTAATTAATCAACGCTAATGAAGTGCAAATATATACTTGCTCCACTGCAGACATCATCAAACTTAATTAAATTGAGGTTGATGGGTTAAAATCACATGTTCAATTGAAACTAATTTTAAATTTATTTCTATTTAAATTGCAGGGTTCTCCCTTATCCAACTCCGTGGTGGAGTTTATTTTTGACGAGGGTCAGATAACTGCTCCACCCAGCCTTAATTCCACATCCACAAATTTACACCACGCCCAAATGAGTGGATCCACTTCAAGCATCAATTCCAGTTCCGAGATCCTCTTCCTCAAGGAACTCATTTTCTTCTGGTAGTGCCACAAACTCAAATCTGAAAAGAAAATTGAATTCACCTCCCACAAAATATTTCAACAAGTTTGAAGCTTTCGAGAAATTTAACGGATTTGAAAGATACCGAGTTGAGGATGTTGATCCGGATGGCGATTCCTCTTCCCAGATGAATATCTCCACTTACTATTTCAAACATAGCGAGCCGGAGTCCATGTCCAAGGAGCTGATTGAGTTTGAAAATGAAAATGAGACACCAATTCCAATTCTTGCATCCACACCAAACAACAAAAGGACAACGAAATCTGTGTCCAGTTCCGAACGAGATTTCTCAGATTCTTCTCGGGATTTGGGTGGAAGCCAAGATTTGCAAATTGGTGTCAGTCCCACGAATACAACCGGATCTCAGTTTCATCTCCTCAGTCACGAGGAGGTGGCCGAGGATGGTGTCGTGATGGAGGGAGGAGATCAGTTAAGGTCAACCAGGGGAAGAGGTCAACAAATACTTATTCCACTGGAGAAGGAAATTGGCGAACTTGTCCAAAAAGCGGAGGAATTGGCAAAAAGAAGTGTTCAACCGTTGGATATCCTCTCATCCATTAAGAGCCATTTTCATAGCCATGCTCGTCATCAGAATGAGAGGATTGAGCCAAATAGTGAAGATGATGACGAGGTTATTGGTGGTGCATCTGGTGGTGGAGATTACCAACGAAAAAACAAATCAACTTGTGGTTATCCTCATAATTCAACAAATTCAGCTGCGAATAACGGCAGTGGTTGTGGTAGAAATTTGCGAAAATCAAATTCAGCTCTATCCATCAGTGCCAGTTCCTCGTTTGCATCGCTCAAAGCAAAGTTTTCTGCGATGGAGGAAGTTTTATTGGAAACTGCATCTGCTGCAACGAGTAAAGTTGTGACCAGTGGTGGGGCTGCTGGAGGTGTGACTGATGGGAGAAGGGTCAAGAAAAGTGCTAGAGTGAGACAGTGGGTCAGAGAACATAACTCCAAATCCACAAGTGCTCAGAATTTAAACATTTCTGGACAAATAAGCACAATTGGAAAAGAAAGCAAGGAGAAAGTGGGAGTGAGAAAGGTGAGTTAAAATTATAATTTCTGCAAGTAAATTTTGGCATTTTTTATACTTCTGTGTGAACGATTTCAGTAACATTTCACTGAATTAGAGTCAAACTTATTTTAGTTATGTTGTTGAAAATGATGCTGTTTAGGAAGTGAATTCTCGGGGTTTTATGACCGGCATTAAACAGATAAACTTCAGACATTACGTTTATCTAGTTCTTTGAGAGTCACTGACTCTTAGTCGGCGTGAGACTCGTTGTTCCTTTAATGTATTGAATATTAGTTGAAAAATTATTGACATTTTGACGATATCCGTGTTTGTAAGTTTCGGCTGATAATATTTGTTTAAGCTCTAAAGTTTGCTCAAGCATTTCGGAATACACCAAAGACAAACTTATTATTGCACTATAAATATTGAAGTGAATCATTCATTCGCATCCTCGTTTCAAAGACTCATCTTTGTGGTTCAAAGACATCTTGTTTAACCGGAAGGCATGTTTTTTAAGTTGAATGTTGTGGTTTTGACTGCTTATTGCCTTTAGATGATTAGCTGTCAAATTTTCACCTAATCCATAATACATCAATATTAGGTAGTAGAATATTTGCATTAGGTATAGTGTGCCATTTCAGAGAAACATTCTGGTACAAACTTTGATAGAGCCAGCACGACGGGATACATATGGCAGAGTGTTTGTTTTTTTCGCAAGACGAACCGGAAAGCCGGACATAAGTATTTATGATTGAGAGACACAGATGAATGAGTCTGATTGCTTTAAATAAGCCAACCACAGCAGGAATTAGACATTTCTGTGTTTTAGACCTAAATTACGAAATATAGACAAACGTAGCTGGTATTAAGAGATATATCAAATTTACAAAAGGTCAGAGTAAAGAGGTAGTTTGAAGCATTTTTGGGTTTTCAATTATATGAACTCAAAAATTTACCGGGTACATTAGTTGAAATAATTTTGCACAAAAATGGGGTCAAACTGTAAATCTTTTTAAATGCGACACTCGACACAGAATTTTCCGTCATGAATGACATGGATAATTGAGCATGAAATTGACATCTAACTAGAATAGAAAACATTTATCTTCCGCCATTTCCGATCCGGCTCCATTTCATGTTACTTTAGCAAAAACAACACCCGTCAACTCTGAAGAATGCAACCCGGGAGGTAGCAGTGCTTAGAATTTCACTTTGCCAAAAGACACTTCCACCATGTGCGAATATTTTTTGCTCTTATTGTAGTTTGGTATCAAGTACGGGAACATGCGTTAATTCTTTAATTGAACTCTTTCGTCTTCTTGTAGCATGTCATTGAAGCCAAAAAGGAAATGAAAGCTGAGATTTACAATAAAAATTGCAAATTATAAGCATGGAATATTTTAGGAATACTATAAGTAGGAAGTTTCCAAACCGCAATTTGGTCCGACTCAGCTAGGTATAATTTAAGTCGTCTGGACCTTGAGTCTGAATCTTTCTGCAAATCTGGAATAATTCGCAGTTCGCTTTCTTCCGTTATACAGATCTATACGTGTTTAATTCGGGCTTATTACAATATTTCAACGTCTAAAAATATTCATGGCAATTCAAACTTACAATGCAGTTGGTTCCGGGTTGGGTATCTGTTTTTTCAGTGCCAATTTGCAAAACTCTTCGGAGCTTGAATGAAGTGCGGAATTCAGCCCCTAAATCCATATGGCACGCACTCACACACGCACTTTTATGTAGATAAGAATCGCCTACCAAGAAAATAACAACCATTGTCATACCATGCAGGAAACCGGATTGAAATGCAAATTCATCTGGAATAAAGTGGGATAAATTAGTAATCTCTTTCTAATCCTCTTTACACGAGTGCATGACTTGGGTTTAATCTTGACTCTGAGTGAGACAGACAATTTTTTAACGACTTGATTAAACAAAGCCATTTTCCCTTTGTTGAACATGTCAACTAAATCACTTTGATCTCGCTACTGTTGTCTGTCACTCTGTCACAAATCTTTGTTTGTGGATTTATTATTTACCAACCGGTCTTTGCAACCACAGGGTAATTGATAAATGTCACACACGCAGAGTTGTGCATGGTGGACCACTTAACAGTAATAAGCCCACACAATGCTACCAAAACATTGCACATTTGCATTGTCACTTCCATGTGGGTGGTTTAACTTGCAACTTAATTTTGGTGGCGTTTCTGATCCTACTGTGTATCCATTTGATTGTTTAGAAGATTCAGCATTCAACTTCGGAAATGGTTAATTAATTAGGCTGATAAACTTATGACACATGAACGCTATTATTTTTATGCATGTTAGAACTGCTATTAAAAAATATGACACTTAAGCAGTGACCACTGGTCACTGACCAGCAATGCAAAAAAGGGTGTGTGAAAAATGCGAAAACTCAGATACTGTGTGACCTGTCATCCTTTTGGTTTATTCAGTGCAGGACAGGTGCAGTTTTAGTCAATTAAAATTACAATCCCATTCTTTCAATTTTCTGACATCTTGTTTCTCTTTTGCAGAATGCGCCAAGTTGTGATGCCAGTGCAGAATCCACGAGTGAAGACGACGAAGGGAGCGAGTGTCTTAATTCTGTTGGTTCCTCCCTTTCTTCTGACGACCCCACCACAAATTCCTTGGCTGCATCCACATCCACCGTCCTTCTGCAACAGACTCAAGCAGCCCTTTGCTCACTTCGGCAGAAAAACTCGTCATTTTCATCTTCCGATCAGAAGGATCGCTATCAGAGTCGTCTCTTACCCGGTGTTGGGGTCACCCTAAGAAACACAAAAGGTGCCAGCAATTCATTTTCGGGGTACAAACAACGACCCAAAAGTTTTACGGAGGCTGACACCATCGCAAACTTGTCCGCGACGAGACGAAAGAGAGTCGTGGGTTCTTTTGCTCAATCCCAAAATTGTTGGGCATCTGCGGACACGGCCTTAAATCTTCTGGGTGGAAATTGGGGATGTTCTCCAAATCAGTCGAAAGACCAATTTGTGGCTAATTCTAATTCTGACTCTTCAACTTCTCACCGGAAGAAGAGTGCTCAGCGAGAAAGAGTTGCAA